>WEKY01021245.1:109612-165931 GCA_013390045.1 Picathartes gymnocephalus
TTGAACAGTCTAAAGTGTTTCAGACTGGATGTAGCAGTTAGCTTAGAGGCAGAGGGATAAGAAGCATATTCTATAATGTACATGTATAGGACATAGAGTCTGGGTGGCCCAAAGAAAGGGCATACTGCAATCTTATCTCCTCCAGAGTAATAACCCTTTAAAATTTGATTCAGTCCTTCACAGTTAAAAGGGTTAGAAATGTCAAGTATCCTCATTTATGTCAGAGTACCCTCCCTAGCACACAACACTGAGAAAAACCAAACTGAGCAAAAACTCCAATCACTTAACTCTGACTCCACTAAGTAAAAGCAGTGCCAATATTTATCCACTGTATTATCTGGCAAGAAGGGAATCTTGACTCATGTTGCTCAAAGACAAATATTAATAAAGATCTGAATTTCAAGCTCATGGGAAATTTCTGATTTTTCTCCCTGAATCAGGATGAAAAGTTTCTTTCCTTCTTAAAGCACATTTATATTTAAAATGGAAAACAGAATTTCAGAAATAATGTCTTTGGGTGGTTCTTTTTTTTTTTTTTTTTTTTTCAAAAAACCAAATATCATATTCCAGCATCAAAATGTTAAGAATCAATTAAGCAAAGCAAAATGGGGTCATTTCAGTACAAATCTGTGTCACTGAAGTGCTATGCACATGATTAGCTTACAAACGGTTTATTATTCCATTTGCCTTTTTCAGGATGACACAACAAAAACCAATATACAAAAAATAGTAACATTAAAGTGTTGCAATTTAATTTATGTAAGATATTGTGGTAGTTCAAACTGACAACTGTATCAGCTTGATGAAAACCAAATGTTTCTGGGTTTTGGTTGGTTATTTTTCCCCTCAGTTTTGATCTATTGGATCAATTAATTTGAAACAATGTATCAATTTTTCTACTAATAAACAAAAATTTCTGTGGAATCCCATTTCACTCAGAGAAATGCAGTTCCCCTGAATTACAGAGAAAAATAATTTCAATTAAATAAATCCCTGGTGACTTCTTTGCGTTCACTGCACTTCAGTCCCAATTCTCTTTTCTGCCTCTGACTGTATTTGCTTAGGCATGCTAGCACAAGAGTTGTGTCGTTCAGTCCCGATTCTGCCTGGTGTGGGGGCAAAACTCTAGGTGATACCTAGACTAGTTTCACATCTACACACTGGCTTTACATTTGAGATGCTTCTTCTCCTGGGATCACTCCTACATTTCTTTAAACATTTGGTGACATTTTGCATCTCTTTCCTAGAGAAGGTTTTTCCGTTGGCTCCCTGTACGGAGAACGGGCCAGTTCCTACAGGTGTGTGCAGGCCCTGAAGAGTGAGCCCTGGTGTGTGACACTCAGGCTGCTTAGAATATATTCACTTTCACAGCAGATGAGTTTCCCAGAGGGATCTGAGCTGGGCAGCAGTGTCACACGAGGTTTAGATAACTATAGGATAAACCGAGTGTATCTATTTCAACAACCAAATCCATCACGTCACTCTGATGACTTTTTTTCTTACTGTGTTGTTACAGACACCAATATCACACCCTCAACAGAGCCTGGTTGACATCCAAAGGTAAGTGTCAGATTGCTCAGCTTAAGTGGAGACATTCTCATCAGTTTGTTTTCATAATGGAAGGCCCTCTCCTCATCACAAAGGCAAATTATAAAAGACTACCTAAAAAAGTAGTGGTAAAGTCAGAGTGAACTGAATGTTATCCACCCCCTGAATCTGAGATCCTCAAAAGTTGTGACCCAAATCTCAGCTGGTGGGTTAGGAAAGTATCTGATACTGTTTCCAGACCTGATGGCAGAGTTTCTGATTGCTCAAGAGAGAAGCGAACAAAAGGCAGCCGGACAAAATATTTCCTGAATGACGGACAGAAATGTTAAGAAAGAAATTGCATTTCTGAGCTCAAGACAAGCTTTGTAAATGTATAAGGAAAAAAATTAAAGTAGCTCTATCACTTTGTTCTTTTATTTGCTGTCATGATGGGGCCCTTCTCTCTTCCAGGTCTCTACTTTCTGTACTCATGGATATGCCCTTTCTTGCCTTTCAGACTGAAGCTCTTTTGACTCCAGAACTGCCAAGTCGCTGTCTATTTACAAATATTTCCCTCTTCACTTTCCTCTAGACCATTTTATTTCACACACACACTTTTTAATGTTTTTTTTTTTTCCTTGCTGACACTTATAAAACATGAATATGTTCAAAAGCAGAAAAATGTGAAAAAGAAGTGACTAACAGAAAAACTGCAGTAGATAAACTGCATGAGAAGTGGTTGAATTTTTTGCAGGGATTGTAAGACTGTAAATTTTGTCCATACAGAGGATCTGAAATAAGGTTTATAAACACCTTGAAGGTACCCAAATAAGAGAGTTCTTCCCTGACAGATAAAACTTAGTACAATGGCTAAATGGTATCTCACTATAGAACATAGCCTTCTATGTCTGAAATATTTACCTAGGGTTCATTACTGTCAAAGCACAGAAATTAGCAGTTCAACACTGTCTTAAATTTGACCTAACACACCCTCAAGAGAAGCTAATTTTTATCTCTAGAAATACTCATTTATTCATTCTAGCTTTAAGTGGAGTCTGGTTAGCTAACTCAGAGATATCATTCCAGAACTGAGAATTAGACCACATGGTATGTCTGGAGAAGATTTCTCCAGGCACAGATGTAGCAAAAAGCTCCTGGTTTGAGATGTTTTGAAAAGGAGAGGAGGAACAACTAGGACCTTCCAGAGAGCGCTCAAAATACCTGCAATGCAATAAACCCAGGAGAGAGTTATCCAGTGGGAGTGAAAATGTAAAGGTGTTGGAATGGCAGATTCATACTGACTTCTGCTTAATATTCTATTCAGAATATGGTTTTGACTGTCTGATTTTAAAACAGGATTTGGTTTCCTCTGTGCACAGGTCAGCACGTGTGGAGGAATACCACATCATAAGCAATTTGGAGGTGACAATTAATGGCCAAAGACTGGTGTGAATATGATTAAATCAGAAATTATTTCTCTCTTTTCATGATCTTTTCACTAGATATAGGAGGTAAGCTGATAGAAATATCTGCCCCACAGATCATTTGGAGAACCTATCCAGGCACACAAGGCTTCAAGGCAGGAGCCACAGCAGGAGCCTTCCTGGGGCTTCAAACACAGATTTCTGTTGCAAGACATTATTGCAAGAGTACATTCAAAAAAAATTGAACTAAAACCTACAGGATAACCCAGCTTAAATAATTGGAAATATCAATAAATTCCTAGTTGCATATTACACACGTACTGGGTATTAATACCAAGTCATAGTGGATTCTCTTATCAGAAAGATGTATTTCTCTCAGAGTTTATTATAACTATTGTCAAAAAAGTACTTTAAAAAAAACATACATCCTCACTTCCGATGGAAAAGGTCTTTTAATTTGGGATTTTCATGTTTTTCTTTATCCCTTCTCTGCCACCCCCTCTATCCTATCTGCACCCTCCTGAACTGAGCAGCACTGAGCAGTGCAGAGAACCTGCACAATCAACAACAGCACCTTGTTGAGGTTAAATATGATGATCCAAAACCAATTTGGTGGCATCTGGGAAAGACAGGGGGATGGAAGTGAATACGTGGAATTAGCTGTGATGGTCATTCTACAGCTTGTCTTGCATGACTGTCAACGAAACCGTAGTGTCTGTTTTACAGTCCATCTTGAAGCACAAACCAGGTTAGTATTTATAGAGCCAAGAGTGTATATATATACAAATGCCATGAATCCAAGCATAAAAATTAGGGTTTTGATATAATTCTCCACTGAAAAGGTAAGATACCACATATTGCATTATTTACTACATTTTTCACTGCAAGCGTACTAAGCTTATATGGTTCTTATAATTTTATGATGTCTAGCATCACATCAAGACTGGTATAAAAGTGTTCACTGTGAAGGTTATCAGACCAAATACCAAATCATAATACGTGTACATAGCAAGTGCTTTATTCATCTGGGCGTTGGGGAACCAAATGTACATGCTTTTGTGAAGAACGAAGAAAATATTTTAAATTTCTTGTGCTTATTTAAACTTTTTTATGGCTTCTGAGCAGACAATTAGGAGCTCACACATCTTTAAAAAGGCAATTAATTTGAGAAAATATAGTTTCCTCTTCAACTACATCCAGACTTCTTATCCCTGGGGACATCGGACTGTTCTCACATACAGTGCCTGACCTCCAGGAGGTATTAACCTGCAGTGGCTACCATTTGAAAGACTTTGCCCTGGAGCTTGATTTGGGATAGACGCTTACCCTTCAGGCTGATTTTTCTGTGCTTTCTACTGCTTGCGGTAACAGCCTTGAGGTTTTTGGTTCTGGTCTAACTGCTGATCCATACCTTCACAGGACTTGGCATCTTAGACACATCACCCTCCTGAACTCATCCCCAGTCCCAGAGCACTTGCCATCTGTCCTCTTGATAAACAGCACTATTACATGAAAAATGATCATGACAGGCTGTCAAGTGATATACACTGAATAGCTTCTTCCATCCTACATTACAGCTAGGAGGAAGGCCCTGAGAAATCCATGTTGTCTCTACTTCCCTGCAGTACGCCCCATAACCCAAAGCCAGACTGATCTCTTCAGCAGGTCTGTATTTACTGGTAAGGATTTAATTTTTTTCTTTTCAGCCCCCTCAGAGGTTGGTGAGACTTATATGGCTCACTGGTCTCAGAGCTCTCCAGTTGCTCCCTGTTCTTTGGGACAATGAAATGGTGCCCAGGCTGCCTCTCCTCTCAGGTCTGAATAAGAGTCCTGGCTTTCCAGATCAGCAGATCTGCTTTTTTGAGCCCGACCCAGGACCTCTCCTAAAGCAGCTGGACCTTGCAAGTGAGCCTGTTTCCTTGCTGGGAGGAAGTTCTGCTCTCTATGAATCTCTCCTGCACATAATTGCTTTGAGTAAGGTCTTCCACAACACAGAGGGGCTGCAGAGACCCTTTCTCCCTGAATTTCAGCTAGTTACCTACAGAAACTGAAGTGTAACAAAGAGAAAAATCAGAGGTAAAGAACGAAATTAAAGCCGCTGTCCAGAATTATGCCGACCTAAACCTAGAGTTTATGACATCCACAGGATAAATGTACCCTCTTTGATGGTGTTTTTCTCTGTCAGCCCTTGGAAGGATCTTCTGATATTTGAAATTTTCTCTACTTCTGCCAGTTTGGTTTTTTCCACAAGGAAAGAGCCATTTCTAAAATAAATTTTCATGTTCAGGGGAATAGCCACTTTTTCTGAAAAAAGTAATATAAATTAATGCATATTTAAAGAATATTTGGAGGAGAAAATTCAACAAAACTGCTGCATTAAAAAACCTACCATTCATCTACAGACATACAGAAAAATCAATGGAACAATGACTGAATAAAGTCATTAACTACTGTTGTTTTTTACTAAAAGTCAAAGAATCATTTTCATGAGAAAGGTAGCAAGAAGACACTTGGCAAACCAACAGGCAAACATCTACAAGTAACATTTTGATTAAGCTATTAATTCACTATAAAGTCTAAACATCAATAAACACATATATAAAAACTCCAAATGTTAGTTCATAGCAATCTATTTGCCCATCCCATTTAGTGAGTTTTTCTCCCCTCCTACATTCTGAGACAGTCTGTTTCCCTTGATATATTCAAATGATTTTTCCCCTTTTTACAGTCTAATAGCAAACAACTCTAAAAATATGATAATATATATTGAATCTCAATGGCACTGGTTATTTGTGGTCACCCAGCTGTGTGAGGGGAGTCTGTTCTGAGCAGTGAGGCAGGGAGTGAATCTGCACTCTCCCTGCAAACACCTTCCCATGCATTACATAAACATTTGGCCTTAAAACTTGCCTTCCCGTGG
Source organism: Picathartes gymnocephalus (assembly GCA_013390045.1). Lineage (NCBI taxonomy): Eukaryota > Metazoa > Chordata > Aves > Passeriformes > Picathartidae > Picathartes > Picathartes gymnocephalus. The sequence goes on from WEKY01021245.1 coordinate 115,484, forward strand.
GATAACGCAAAGAAAGGCATTAGCCCAAAGCGATTTCATGCACAACTGAAACAGATACCCATAGGTTTCTTATTTCGGAGTATCCTCTTGTGTTTGGAAAGAACACTCCTATTGACTAGATACACTGAAAAAGTAGAAGAGTGCATTGCAAAAACCATAGGAGGTAGAAGCTTTCATCAAAAGAATATAAAATGGCAGGAGAGATACTTTTGCTGAGCTATTGGACTGTATAATTGTCCAGGGATTTCTGTACTGAAGCTTGCAGAAGTTTTTCCACTGAAACAGTTTTTCCACCAGAAAATGATAATTTGATACATTTGAAACTATTCACAGCTGTACATCGATTTCTTGTAAATTCCAGATGGATCATGATTGAGACAACTTGCTGAGCTAGTATTTCCACTTGTTTTAATGTAACAAGAGTTGATAGCAAGTGTTTCAAATTTTTATTTCTTGAAGTTTTGAAAGGAACCTAAACATTAAAATTTCAACATTCCTTCTTTCTGAGGGTGAAAGAAAACTTTTTATTGTATCAGCAGCTCGTGTGGAAGGACCATTGCCCCCTGCCTGGAGGCCTCCTGGCGCTCCTGCAATCTGCTGGAGGCCAACAGAGTTTCCCCAGCAGCTCTCACCCCTTCTCCACTGTTTCCAGCCATTCACTTTATACCAAATCAGGGGGCTCTGTGTGTGGGGGTAGGTGCACACACTGTGAAACACTCTGATACTTGGATATTTTTTCATCCTGCCCAAGCCAGAAAAACCCACTTGAGCTATTCTTTTGCTCCACATACCTCCAAATTTGGGAAAAAATCAAAACTTTGAGACTTCAGAATGTTGCAAATAAGTAGATTTCTTTTAATTCCTCCTCATATACTTATCCACAAGCACTGAAAATGTCCACATCCCAAAACTTCTTAAAATAAAAAGTATTATTGACCTTTCTGTAGGACAGATTCTCTAGATTCTTTGTTCCTCTATTTTCTCTCACAGGTTTTCTGGCTTTCAGATTTGGCAAGTAGCTTACCAAAACAAACACTGAATGCTGAGAGAACTGCATCTGATTAAATGCTGGCTGCTAATTGTAACCCTATTTAATTTATATTTTTTAACAGCAGAACAGAATAATTTCAAAGACTGACCTTTGAAAGCCACAATGCTTGACTTTTCTTGAGAAAAAACTTTTTCTGTAACTAGGCCTCTTTGCTGGTACATGATGCTGCTGGCTCTGAGTGACAAAAGTGATTTAAGTTCAAGTAAGGTATGCTAAGAACTACAGGTTAAATCAACTCGGGGTTTGTTAAACTTCATTGTTGTCTGGTTTCATAGTTTCTGCTTTTTTTCCAAAACAGAAATACTGAGCAATTGTCTGCATGCAGAACACCTCCACAGCCTGCTCCAGAAACATTCACAATCATTCTCTCATGAAATTTCAGGCTTGCTCCACATACTTCTGCAGGTTTTGGTATGACCTATATGGTCTATAATTTATACTTCCACTGTCAGCTTACCTGAGCAGTGTTAAGGAAAATAACATGCTGTATCACTGCACAGGTCTGGTCAATTAAATGCAGAGAGCACTTCAGCATCTGTATTCACAAGCATATGGCTGAACTGAAAGTACGCAGAAACTCTTAGGAATATGCCATGCTGTCTGTATGTGCCTTTACTCTTCAAAATACCTCAATATTGCAATAACATCTGCCAGCTGCAACTCACTGTGCTTCACATCCTTCACATCAAATCAAATGGCATAAGTGTTGGAGCCAGGACCAGTGTCAGCTATTATGTGTCAGTTTTTCCTAAGGGTACATGCTGACAGACAATCAAAATTTTCTTTAATATTTCTTATTGTGTTTCTGCTATTGAGACTACCTGTCATGTAACAATCATTCTTTGTTTGCGATGAGAAAAAAATAAAATTGAAAGAACTTGGATGCCCATCTCAAATGTTTGGACTGAATGAAGTTTGCTCATGTTTGGGTTGGGCTTTGAACAGTAGGTTGCTGTGGTGTTGCTGTGGACTTAGGTTAGTCATTTGGGGAATGACAGACACCCTTAACTGAAAAATATAAGACTCCCTTGCAAAATTCTGACTCTTCATATAGACACAAACTCTGCTGATACACCACACTGACTGTGGTGGAAGGATGTCACAGATGGAAATGTTCAGCCTGGATGGGCTGAGCATGCAAAATCTGGGTTTTATTTGAGCTATCATTGCAGGGCAATGAAATGTGATAACAAATACTTGTCATACCACATTGGTCAAAGTCTCAGCTTCTCTGGTATAACAGCAAAAGAAAAGGCAAACAAGCAAGCAAAACTCCCAAGCTCAAACGAACCCTTCCCAAAGTGTAAGTGTGGTTGCACCACGTTGTGGTACAGAGGACCCAGTGCAGCATTAGAGACAGATTGCCTTTGTCCTGGGCAGTGGCTAGGGTAAACTTCATACCATTAAACTGATAATATACCATCTGCACTTGGTGTACAGAATTGTGGTGACAGTGGAAATTAGTAATCTTGTAGTTTGAGAACCTCAGATCTATACTCTATGCTCTGACAAAATATAAATTCTCCTGCAGATTCTGCTATGCAAGTTGCTTGTTTTTTACCTGAGCTGCTAACATTTATATTACTTTAAACCAAAGTATTTTTGAATCCAACTCACAAAGGTATTTGTTTAACATTATCTGTTGACCATACACAGGATAATTAATCACCTTCTAGTTGATATGATAAAATCCCCTTCTCTTGGCCACCATTTCACTGTCTGTGCCTCAGATACCTTTCCTCCTCATTCCCCTCCATATTCATTACTTTCTGCCTCTGCTCTGAGTTTCCTCTTCAGTTTTCCAACGTTATCCACTTGGCCAATGTTTTCCACCCAAAAGGATGGGTTCTAGTGGTAATTCCTTTCCATGCACCATACTCTTGATCAATTGTAGCCTTTTCTTTGCTCAGGAAGGGCTACACCCACCATGGAGGTGGCTGGGAAGTCCAGAACAGAGTGCTTGAAGCCACCATACAACAGACCAAAAGAAAGAAAGAAAAGCAGTACAGGTGGGAGAAGCAACTGGGGCTCACACGCTGACTTGGGAATGTAGGTGGGCATATAGAGCTTCCTGTAAGGACCTGGAAACAGTAAAACTGGTGGATGGGAGGATTAGGTTGGATGAGTAGAAAGAAAGGGCAAAGCCTCAACTTTGCAGAGGGCACTGCACAGAAATGGAAAGAAGGAAAAATACATCAAAGAGTTCAAGTAACCAGTAAGAAATTTTAAGATTAAGTTTTGCTGATCCAAAATTCTAAACTGTTGTAGGTTCAACCATCACTAATCTTAGCCCCCTTCATTTATGAGAAAACATGACCAAATAAAATCAGTTACAGGATTCTGGGCTATGAATGTATCAAGTTATATCTCCTGTAACAAGATGCAGTGCAATGGCATGGCCTGCATTTCAACTGTAGTAGCAGTCAGAGTTTTCCCCTCAATGTCACATCTTACTATAATTAACTATCTGGAAGACTTGTAATTAAAACCATATGCTTCACTTTTTTTTTTTTCTCCCTGTGCACATGAGAGATTTTACATTTCTATAAACTTTGCCAACTGTAAACTCATCTCTCTCTCTCTCCACTAACCTGTGGCCCAAGTGCATGTAATAAGAGTAATTTGGAGAATTATATTTGGTTACACTCTATTGCTGTAATTTGCTTCTTTCCTCTAATGGTCTGAAGAGTACTGAGGTAAACCAGTTAATCTGAAATAAGATAAAACCGAAAGATGCATTTTAGGAACAGGCAATTATATTCTTTTAATTAATGTAACACCACTTTGCAGTAACTTATTTGGCTTTTCTAACAGTAATGTGCGTTTTAGGACACATACTGATCTCTTTGGTGATGCAGAGTACATGTAAACCTGTCACACCTGAGGAACTTTGATGCAGAGAAATCCCCAGTGGGATTAATGCTGACATACCTGGCTGCATGCCACAATTCTGCCCACAGGTACATCTTACACAGAGTCACTACTGGAGTAAAGATGTATCTGAAACATTCCTGCATTTTGGCTCTTGTCCCTTACCTTCCCAATCACCCAGCCCTGAGCAGCCTCCGGGACAGGAGGTGCAGAAGGGATGGTTAGAGCAGAGATGGGGGCAGCGGGGATGGGGGCAGCCCTGCTCCTCCAGGCACTGCCAACAAAACCAGATTTTCTAGCCTGTGTGTTAAAAAGATATGGAATGCCCCAGAAGGAGTCATATTTCATCTGTCATTCATTGAACTGTAAAAATAATTTGGGCATTTTTTCCACATTGAATGACAGCCCCACTAGATGAGTTTTTGGCTGGATTCTAGTCACTTGCAGAGGTTTTTTTGGGTTTTTTTTGGCACTTTGGCTTCACATCCTATCGCTGTAACAGAAGCAGAGAGCTGTCAGACAGGGCAGTGCAGGACACAGACATTGAAGAAATGAGGGTTGGACACCATGATTCAACACATTTTGATTCATTGCTGTGGCTAACTCCATCTCTCATCTCTGGACAGCTTTCTCCCAGATGTCTCAATAAAGACACGGCTACATAACACAGACTTTTACCAGGCTGTCTGTCTCAGTCTGTCTCCTCAATAGATACAGGAGTTGAGAGCCCTACAAAGATCACAGCTAAACCTTCTGGGTTCAGCACGAGGGCCAATGGCTCAGTTAATGTAACCAAACTCCACTGGCTCTGATCTCCCCTTGTGAGACCACACCAGGAGTGCTGCGTCCCGTTCCGGGGTCCCCACGGCAGCAAGGACACGGACCTGTTGGAGCAAGTCCAGAGGAGGCCATGAAGATGATTAGAGGGATTTCTCCAAGGAAAGGCTGAGATATTTAGGATTGTTCAGTCTTGAGAAGGCTCTGGAGAGACCTTATAGCAAGCTTTCAGTACTTAAGGTGGGCCGATAAGAAAGCTGGAGAGGGACTTCTCACAAGGGCCTGCAGTGACAGGACAAGGGGGAATGGCTTCAAACTGAGAGTTGGTTTAGATGAGATCTTAGGAAAAAATTCTTCACTGTGAGGGTGGTGAGGCACTGGAATGGGTTGCCCAGAGAAGCTGTGGATGCTCCATCCTTGGAAGTGTCCAAGGCCAGGTTGGATGGGTTTGGAGGAACCCAATCTAGTGAAAGGTGTCCCTGCCTATGGCAGGCGATTGGAACTAGGTGATCTTTAGTGTCCTTTCCAACCAATTCTATGATTCTATTACTTTAGTTGAAAGACACTCATATTTCAGAGGACAATCTATTCCTTCCTAGTTTTTTCCCTCCTCCCCATCCAAAAAACCCTAAATCCACACACTGGACAATTTTTCAAGAGGACACTGTTTACAATAACATTTTCTGGAAATATTAATTTCAAAATCTTATTTTTATTGCTTAAAGTACTTTCTAAATTAAAATTTGAAAGGTAAAACCCAAGAGCATGTAACAAAATGCTCAATAAACTAGAGCAATTTAGAGGAGGGAAAGTAAAGATTTTTCTTTCCTGTCCTAAAATCATTAAAAAAGGAAATTTAAAACTAGAATATTCTTTCTTCCCAAACATTCTCTGATATGGCTGCACTACTTTCCAAATACCACAGAGTCATGGTCAATGCTGACATGAGGCATGCATTAACCTGTGATGGCATTTGTATGACAGTTGAATTTGTATGAATTTCAGAAATGGAAAAAGACTACTGGAAAAATTAAAATTACCATTACAGAGAAAAATCATAATATAGCCATGTAAAACTGTAAAATAAAAAGTGGATTTACATCCTCTTTTTGAGTAAGAAAAAAGATTAAGCAGAGTATTACAGAATTTCATTGTTCAGGTTGAGATGTGCTTAGTAGCACTATCCATAGTTCCAAAAGAACCTGATCCTGTCTGTCATTCCTCATCCCACTTTGTCTTCTGCCTGACTGGGAGGAGTTGATTGCTAAGGGGCAACAACCAATCAGTAGGGTTCTTCTGTAGACAGCAGAAAACAGCTTATATAAAAGTAATATAATGTGTATACACACACAAACACGAGTGGTGCATTATCCTAGATAAGTGTATTTGACCCCCAATTAGTCTATTACTATCCAGACCCCACTAATACTAATCACGAGCTCATGATAAAAATTTAGGTACCAACATTATAACTCACTGCAACTGAGCAACAACATATTTTATCTTGAACAGAGTATGAAATCAAACAAATTGTGAAATATGGTGCTGTTTTGGGGAATATTCCCTAGGGAAAGCTTTCTGTTGTGTAGGGCAAATGTTTATGCACAGCATCACTGCTGATGGATGCTGACTCTCATGAACTGTGCCAGAACATGGAAACCTGTTATTCTTGCTTTACTGAAAAGTTAATATTCCTTGATGTGTTTTAGAGAGCTTTGCTGATGTGCTCTGTTTTACAATCTCACAAAAATTCCCTGTTTTGCAAGACAGCAGATGACTTTTACCATGAGAATGTCACCTCTGAAACTACTTCTAAGTGTGATGACATCAGTTTACCATTTTTAAATGCACAGCATCTTCTGTGCATGACGGTAAAGTCTAGCTAGGAGTTTAGACAATCTTTCTGGATTTTTTTTATATTTATTATTAAGTGAATCTGTAAAGTGCCCCAGAATGAAGAAATCATCCCAAAAAGAGAAGGCTGAGAAAGAGATCAAGAAATAGTCTTCTATAAATCTTCAGAGAAAAGGTTTTTCCTTCTTCTTTACCTTTTATAATATCTCTTGTACACTAAAGGGCACAACTTATATTTGGCTGCATTTTTAAATTATAGCAAGAGAAGTCCAGGTTATAATTTCAGTGAATGAATCTGATGAAAATTAGACCTCTGTTTACCCCTTTTTGTCCTCAACATTCGTCTTATATTGGATCACAGTTTCAGACCTGCACTCAGATGGGAACAGCAATATTATTTTAGAGTTATTGAATCAGAAGATGGAAGAAATTCTGAGTTGTTTTGCTGAAAGCAACCAGAATGAGAAACCTGTCACAAGGAAAAGGATTATCTTGTGCTTAAGAGGGATTGGAGCCTGAGAGGGTCACACACCAAATGCTCAGAAAACTCGTGTCAGAGACATCACTTATAACTATGCCATTAAAGGTGTCATTGCAGAATGAGGGTCTGTCTTAATCCTGGAAGTGTTGGAGAAGTGGAAATACACAGACCCAGGTGTACAATCAAGACTCCTTTAGAGCAGCTGTTGACTAATTTGTGCAATTTAAGTTGTCTTACATGTCACAATTTGTACCCAGCCTCACACTTCTCGGGTTGAGGCACTGTGTGAACGTGTCATGTGCTTGGTGTTGCATAGTGGGTCTTAAATTCACTCGGATAATACAGGCAGAACAGTCAAATTGGTTAAGTAGCCTCGAGAAAGTTACCCTCAGAGGTACTGGGAGTTAATTACTTTCTCTTATAATGTATCAGAGATATAATGTAATCCTTCAGGGGAGAGAAGATGGTAGGTTCTTTCTTTTTTTGGAGTGGACACCTGGGATCCTCTCAACATGTGTGGCTGCCACCCAAACCTTCCTCTGGGCAACTTTCCATCTGCTCTTGGCATATATATTGCATTTTACATTCCCCTGAGGCCTGTATTAATACTTTTCTTGTATTAGGTGCTATCCATAAATGCAGAGAAAGGACAAGGACAACACAAACCCTAAGCCCCAAAGAAGGAAAATGGCCACTATATTGCACTGTCATGTTCAGTGCACTGAGCTCTTAAAAATGATGGCAAAGGACTCATTAGAGAGGAGGACCCAGCTGCATAAAATACATTAAAAAGCTATGTGTTCATTAGTTTGGAATAAGAGTTGCTTTAAAAGAGACAAACTATCAGCACCAGAAGATTGTGTGTTCTATTTGAGCAGTGAATATTTCAGAAAAAATAAACCTTGTTAAAAATATTAATCAGTGACTATGTGACAAGACTTGTCATTTTGCATCAAATGCTACAAATTTTCACTCTCTATCAAGAAATATAATCTGTTATGAAACTGCATTATCTTACTGTGCTTAAATTAATTATATTAAAAATATTTAGAGCAAGTATTTGTCATATTTGTCACTTTATGACAAACTGACAGACTAGAAGTCATATTATATAAAGACACTGTTTGTGATGGTGTTGAACAAGATATTTTCAGACTTCTGAAAAATCCAAAGCATCTAGAGGGTCAGAAAAGTGAAACCAAATCCACCCCCCTAGATAACTTGACAATAGTAGGAGTGAGATGAGTTTAAGCAGGCTTAAAGTGCCTGGAAATATAAGCTATGAAGAAAAAAGGCTTTGTGGCTGTTTGAGCAACTGGTAAATATCTGCCCAAATGCCAGCCTGGCATGACTTCAACGCACAAGGCCCATTAGGACTGTTCTGCTGCCTGAGAGTCGCTCACACCCCAAACTTGGTACAAGAGGTTCTTTGGGTAGGATTGTCACCATGACTTTTCCATGATGGAGAAATACTCACTGCCTATTTTGGCACAGGAACAGCTCTGGGTTCAGAAGAGATGAGGCTACATAGAAATCACATGTGGGATAGTCACTTAGGAAAAATCCCCCCAAATTTGATCATACTAACACCATCTTAAATCCAGTGTTAGGAATTCCTGCACTCCTGAGCATCAACTTTTATTCACACACTTCAGAATGGATCCGTGGCAAGTGCAGGAGATGGCACAAACATGTCCTTTGCTGTAGTTATGGAACAACAACGTTTCACAATTAATTATTCTAAAGAGATAAACCTCCAACACTGCCTAGAGAAATCCAGTGCACAAATGAACATTTAAGTACTGAGTATGAGAAAATACCCAGAAAACTGAGATATAGACGTTATTTTTGTTGTTGTTGTTTTGGTGCTTATGCTTCAGTATCCGAAGCAAACGTTCACTAGATGAAGAAGAAAAAAATATACGTAGCGGCCAAATGAAACTGAGCCTTTGCAAACTATTTTATTTACATTACAATGGACAAGTAGATGTATCCATGCTGTTCAGGTGAGTTTTTCATGTGCTTGCCAGGCAAGAAAATTGGTTGCAAATTTCACTACTGGCACAGCAGAAGAAACAGTCACACAACTTTGGTCTATGCAGCATTCATTAAACTCTGAGCAGCTTAGGATTCCAAAAGAGGAAATGTTTGAAGGGACTGTATTGGTACTCAAGAGAAGCCATTTCCAGGAGATGTAGGTTTCTGGCTATTTTCTGCATTTTCCATCAATTACCTCCATTTAATACGTCTTAAATAAATATTGCAAAGCCAAGGGACTTTTATATATGGGTATTGTTAATAGGAGAGGTTATGCCAAGCACATGTCCAAGAACATATTTACTGTAAATTTATCCATTTTAGTAGATATAGAGGGTTTTAGGCCACTGGAAGAGAAAGAATGACGCTTTGATTTTCTCAGATATCTTATCAGGGATAAGATCCCTTTCCATCAGTCATAATTGCATGCTAGTAGATATACTAAATATATGCTCCCAGGAAGGATTACTGAGTAAGCATTTACTATTAATGTTGCTGATAAAACACGGCTAAATTATTTTATAGCAGAAGAAACACCTGGGGGCAAGGGGAGAAAACTGCTTTTTAAGTATCCCATGGCACATTAATAGGGCTTATTTAAGTGAAGTGCTGAGTGGTGATAGAAAGGGAATTTTGATGAAGTGCTCGAACTCTATTTACTGTCCTCTCTTGCACTGGGGACAACAGAATTATTTAGAAAAAAGGAACTGTTAAGAGTATGAGTAGTAGCAGCATAAAATCCAGAATACTTTGTAAATAAATAAAATAAATGCATCATTCAGCTTGCCAAGAATTAATTACCTCTTTCCCATCTGTATTATCTCATTCTAAACAGAGATGACCATTGTACTTTGATTTCTAGATATTGCAGCCTTTGGTGGATTCAAATATCTTAATTGGTACAGCAATATTTTGTTCACATTTAAGCAGTTAATGTTCCTTTTTACATCCCTTTGGAAGCTCAGCATGGACATCAGTTTTCCTGATGATAATCTGTACTGCATGCCTTGTGTATGTGCATCATACAAAAGTATACACCACCCTATCAGCAGTTCTGAACAAATTAGCTCCACCTGAATATGCAATTTTCATTGCTACTCTCCACCGAGGAAACCTTCATGAATAGCATGTACCACCCTTGTGCTGGTTGCTGCCAACAATGGAGGGATCTGATAGCCAGTGACAAGTATTTAAAACTGAATAAGGCTACCTCAGAAAGATGATCTTTATATTAACAAGACATTCAGAACAAGCAAAAACCCCAATGCATCCTATCTACATTTCACATATTGTTCAAACCCTTAAATACCATTTGTCTGGTGTCACTTCAAGAAACAAGAACACTGACACTTGAGAGATTATTTAGAAAGTATATGAATTGTTTTAATGGCATTCTAGGATAAGAGCAGCAGACAATTAACATCAGCCCAAACTTTTGCTTGCTAAAACCTTAAGACCTGTATGGTTTCAACTTTAGCCAATAAGATCCGAAAAATCTTCAGAATTGATTGTCCAAAACTGAAAGCTATAATTCCCTAGTATACAGTGGACAATTTAGAAATTTTACAGACAGCTTCATATAAGTCTATTCAATTATAGAAAGGTATTTTTCAAAGAGAAAAAACTGCAGTGTGGACTGTTATCTACTGTACTTATCACTCTGAGATTGTGGTTTATCTTTTTGTTACATACCTTACAGATATAGAGAAATAGCAAGAACTTCATGGCCAAAAAAATCAAATTGTCATCTATTTGAGAACCTAATTCCTGCAGTTCATAGCCTGAAAAATGCTATAGACATACACTAAAATTAAGTGTTTTCTATGTGAGAGAGCTGTTACAGAGCTGTAAGATTAGAGTCTGATGTAATTTATCATTCTATTACAAAATCTGTGTTCTACATTCAGAGTCCTACAGGAACTTGTTTAGCTACTAGCTATTACACAATGGCAGTCCCCTTAGGAAGAGATGAGGAAGCAATTCCTCTGTGACTCAGGTCCCTTCTCTTTGCTCTTCAAGCCTCTAAGAACTCAAGCTGGACCACACTGCCAACGCTTTCATTAAAAAGGAGTATTTGTAGCGTGGTGGAGAGACTACATCAAAGAAATTCTGCTATGGCAGAGTTTTAATAGCAGCTACCCTACTTCCCATTGAAGGGCACAGCTTTGGTGACACCCACAAGATTGTTAAACATCCCTCCTTCAGGCTGCCAGAGGAGCACTGCACTGCCCTCCTGCAGCCAAAGGGAGCACAGAGCGAGCACTGGGCTGCCTGAGGCAGTCAGGGAGCTCCGTGCTGGAACGCTGGTGGGGAGGGACACTTTGGCACCCTGTAAGCTACGGGAAGAGAAAGTAGCAAGGGCAAAAGTTGAGTGAATGTTCCAGAGAGAGCAGAGCGCCTGAGCTCTGCCTCAAAGCTCTCCATGCCCTGGGAGGGCTAGTGATGTCTTTGTTTCTGTCACATCTGAGGAAACAGACTGTGTGGAAACTCCTTCCAGCTAGAGACAGGCTGTGCTTGTACATGTGACTGAGATATTCCCTGTTTCTTCCAAATGCAGGCAAACCTATGTGGCCACAAACAGTGACTAATTGTTTGGGCCAAAGGGGCAAGGATATAAATGAGCTATTTCTCATTACAGTGTGAGAAAATATTGATTACACGTACACAGATGGCAAATACTAGTCATGCTGGTATTCTCAAGTCTCCACACTGAGCTTGTCTGGTATATATTCATTATTTTTAGAAGTTCAAATTATGATGGTTTTCCCTATTGACAAATATGGGTTAAAAACATAATAAAGAGAGTATATTTGTGTTGGTATTATTAATGATTTGGCAACAACTGTCTCTGTGCCATTCATCTCCCAACATCTGTTTCTATTTTATTTTAAATCTGTAAAAACATTGCTTTGTAATCCCTTGATCTGTACAGTAATTTCCTTTTGTTCCAAGCCTTTAGAGGTATCTTTGAACTACTCAGGGGAAAGACAGACAAAAACCCAACCAAAAAACAAAGACTACTCATCTATTCCTTCAAGACAAGACCACTTTCATCATAAAAAAAATGAACATCATAAAAAATGAGCACAGAAATGAAAGCAAAAAAAAACCTGTGGATGAACTCTGTACTGCAATAGGATAAAAGTCAGGATGTTTGTGGAAAACTATCAGTCATTATTGTTTTAAATTGCTCTTGATTTGTGCAAAGGAACAGACCAAATCAGCTGCGCCTAGTCTTTCTTCAGAGGTATCCTGTGCATTTATTTGCTGCTCTCTGGCTCGCTAGGAATTCTGCTCACTGTTTGTCACAGCCAGGAACAAGTCTGTTAAGCTCACCCCTTGTTGATAAGTAGGCGTTGTTGCTTATGGATATCCTGTTGTGTTGGCCTCCTGGAGTCCTGGATTTTCTTATTGTTCAAGCCACAGTGATTTCAGGGCAGCGCTCTTTATGAAATACAATGCTACTTGAAAATTTGTCAATATGGGTTCTAAAAATAACTGAGGTATGAGCATGTACAAATAACTTTCTCTCAATTTACTTCTCTATAACAACTGTGTAACCGGAAAAAAGAAAAAAAAAAAATCTTTAAAAACTGGAGTGAGAAGGCAGTGCCTCAGCTTGTGATTTAATGTATTGCTGAAGAGATTAGAGACAATGTCCACTTTTGAAACAATGCACATAGGCAAATGATGTATTCATTACACCACTGGAAGAGCCAAATAAACCATTCCCAATGAGGAAAGTATTGTCAGGAAAGAGAATAACATCAAAAGATCTCTGGGCCAGCAAGTCCAAGTCAGAATAGTTCAAATAATACAAAAGAAACAAACAAGATTTATGGTTTTCCAAAGTTACAAAATGTCCAAAACTTGCGTTCTGAGGAGAGTATGTGCCTTTAGAAGAGCTGCATGAAGGTTATTAAAACACCTATTTAAATTGTAGCATATTCATGCGTATATTTGATTTGAACATACCTTTTGGGATTTAATGGACACTTCTAGATATTTGTCCAAACAAGTAATATTATATAAGCCTCACACTACAAAGCACTCAGAGAATTCCACAAATATGAAATATACCAAATCATGATTTAAAAATAAGAATAATTAAAAAGCCCCAACCAACCAGCCCACTTTTATAGTTCGATATCCTGCTCCATGAAGCATATGATATTCAAGAGAAGGCTGGAGAGAGAGACAGATAGAGTAATCTAAAAGGGACAAAAGGAAAACAGGAAGCATTGTTGAAGGAAACAGGGAAAGAAATGAGAGGCTTCAATCTCAACAAAAACAGAGAAAAAGACTTGGAAAGAATTTCAGCAAAGAGGTATGTTTAATTGACTACAGCCCCAGGAGAGGTAATTTATGTGCCAAGAAGTTATGGAGGTTTTATGTGCCTATTAGTCTGCTATTCAATTAAAAAATGTGTACTTACCATGGCAACCTCTATGTCTCACAATACACATGCTAATTCTGAGATATCTCTGTAGAGCACCTCCTTAAAGAAACATATACCACAGCACCAGCCACAGTCTAGATTTCCACAGTCTCTAAGGGGCAGTAAAAGGAACAGCCCATACCAAATTTTGGAATTATAGGCTTGAGAGAAGGATAGGTAATCTTACTGTACTGTAACCAGCTCCATATGGGCAGCCGGCAGTGTAATGCATGTGTGCAGTGCATTGCTGCGCCTTAGGGCAGCTCACCATACAGTCTTGCCAGCATTTCCCCTCTTGCCCACTGAGATAATGCTCTTATGCTTTGAAACCGTGCTGCTTTTCCTCTGGGATCTGCTTTGGGCTGGCTGACTAACTCCTTAGGCCCTGCTTCCACTGAAGATATGTAAGCTTTCAATTGTACTCTCCTGTATTTAAAGCTGGCCAGGACATGCACCTTCCCTTTGTTTCAGCCTTTGCTGCCTGGGAATTCCCTTTCTCACCAGCCCACGTCAGATCTCACTGTTCTCAACAGGCGTTGTCCTTCTCCCTCTTCCTTATTTGAGCTTCCCATGACAACAACTTTTGGCAAGGCTGATTTTCCACTCAACAGCTTACTCCTTGTCAGAGGAGCAGTATCCCTTGCCAAAATTCTTGGTCAGACACGTGTAATTAATGGATCAAAGCGGTTGTCACATACATGACCTGAGAAATGAATCACCTTCAAAAAAAATGTATGCACTGCATCCATAACTTTTAAGAATTAAGGAGAATTTCAATGCAATCCTTCTGAAAGGAAAAGAAAAGAAAGCATTGAGGTGATAACCTACATTTCCAATAGCTTTTATTTAACTAGTTACTCCTCATAACCATCTTCCTTCCTTCCACTGACTAGTGAATGCATATCAGATCACTCCTCTCAGGGCTGTGGAGCACAGTAGTCCTCTTTTCTTGTCTGCAGCTCATTTAGGGCTAGTGCTAGAAGCACACAGAATACAATAAAAGGAATACATCACCTTGTGTAAAGTTCTGGATTTGTTGAGGATTAAGCCTCAATCACATTTCAAAGATGTTTTTCTTCTTTCCTTGTGTCATGATTTAACCTCAGCTGGTGACTAATACCACAGAGCACCTTGCTCACCATCCCCTGCCCCTCGCTGAGGTGGGGGGAGAATCAGAAGGGTAAAAGAGAAAATTTGTGGGATGGTATGAAGGCATTTTAATAGGGAAAGCAAAGGCCACATGCACCAGCAAAACAAAAACAAACAAAAAAACCCTCCAGGCATTCATTCAGCACTTCCCATGGAGGCAGGGGTTCAGCCATCCCCAAGACATGAGGGCCTCATCACGCATGGTCACTTGAAAACACAAAAATGCCACCAGTCTGAATGTGCCATCCCCTTCCTCCAATTTCCCCCGTCCTTATGTTCTGCGTATGATGTTATGGAATACCCTTGTTGTCAGCTGTCCTGGATGGAATATCCTTGTGGTCCTGGCTATGTCCTCTCACAACTCCTTGTGCTCCCCCAGCTCCTGTACAGGTGGGGTGGTGTGAGGGACACAAAAGGCTTTGACGCTGGGTAAGCCCTGCTCAGCAATTACTGAAACATCCCTGTGTTATCAACCCTGTTTCCAACATAAATCCCAAACACAGCCCCACGCTAGCTACTATGGAGGAAGTTAACTCTGTCCCATTCCAAACCAGCACACTTGGCTTTCCCTTATAACAAGGAAACAAGTCATTTATTAGCCACTGTCTTTAAACAAAGAATATTTACACTAAGGTTTTGGAGGTTCCAGACTGTTTTCTGCTTGTAACCACTTCAGACGCATATACTATGAGAAAATGCATATGAAGTCACCAGTTGAAATAATTTATAGTCATAAACAATGTCCCAGAAGTATTTTTCTTTTGCAACACTTACAGCAGGCCCAGTCCCATCCTTTTTGGTAGGAAAATAGCTGTTAGGCTAAAGGAAGCACAAACCAGCACTGCCCTGGGAGGAGCTTTAAACACTAGAGCTGATGAATGCATAGCTGCCTTTGATACTTTCACCTGACATAAACAGAGCACAATGAAATGGCAACATATTAAAATTTCAAACGTACGCAGATTGTGGCTTTTTTATCTATGAGAAAGTGTAAAGTTTTACTCACATTTCTGAGGTACAGAAGTATCAGGGTATTGATCCTAGCAACAGTAGCAGCAAAAGCACACCCAATTCACGTCACTCAGCCAATGCTCATGAGAGGGGCAACAATCACACTTAAATCTCCTCTGTCCTGAAAGTTTCCCAAAACTTAATCACCAGCTTACTCATGTCAGCTGTCAGGGACCAGCACTCACACTTGGGGTGCAGATAGGCTCACCCAGTAATAAAAAGTTTTCTTTTTTTTCCTCTTCCTCTCCATCTCCCCCTCCCCCCCACTGTTTTTCCCCACATCAGATTAGACTGCCTAAAATACAGAATAAAATTATGAAATATGTGTTGAATTCCAGATAAATGCTGTTGATCACTTCCTACAAGGTTTACCTCCCCTCAATGCTTATCTTAATGCTCTAAGGGCAACTTCAGAGGAAAGGAAAATATTTTCCTGATAGATGAGGAATGCACAATTCGCTGCATAAAGCAAACTGTGCATTTGGAACTCTAATCTAACTAAGCAAATGTTCTGAAGATGTTTGGTATGAATGTGCTGCTCTAAAAGTATAGTGCAACTCTTCTCACTCAAGGGAAGAACAGATCTGAGCTGCCTTTTCACATGATGGATGTGAGCGATTTTCATAAGCAAGCTACAGTGTCCTTTTTGTATTACAACTCTAGGATCCTGACAGGGGAGTGTAGCTAAAAGCATCAATTTTGATACAAATCCTTTATGGTCTTTAAAGTGGGCACTGCCACTTTAATAAGCCACACCTGGTTAAGATTCGTGTTCTGCTGAATTCCTCCTGCTGTAATGAGCCCTAAACATCAGGCTGAGGCTGTGATCAAGACAATACAATTAATCACCAGACCGTGCACAATTTCAGTAACATGAAAATTGCACGCAGTTAGATTTTCTAAGTAAAACTAATATTTCATGCAGGGGAAAGGGTGAAGTTTCAGTGCATAACAAAAAAGAATTTTGGAGGTTTAAAAAAAACCTGGCAGTCAGCAGGGCCACGTGAAGGTGAATGCATAAATCAAATAACTATACCATCTGTTACAGAAAACTTAACGGGAATTAAGTGGCCCATATTTTCTAAAAATATCTTTCTTCACAGTGTGCAGAAGCACTGAATATCTAAGGAGGAATACTGGAATTGGACTTTAATTAGGAAACTTTGAGTTTTGAATACAACATGAACTTAGTCAAACTATCAGGAAGATAAGCTTATTATGAAAGAAATAGGAATGAATATTTGCATGGCAAAAAAATAGATCTTTCCGGTGGGAGGAAGAGGGGGGATTAAAAACATGTAGTGACCCCATTTTCAGTATTTTTTCAGCTGCAGTTCAAGGTGTCAGGGAGAGACACAAAAAGTGACAGACAGGCCAGGGGCAACTTCTGGGAGACTTTCTATTCTAATATTATCTAAAATATATTGGTCATTTCAGCATCTTGAAAATTCACCACCAGAAAGTTTCTAGCATATTTGAAAGTATATTTTCATGCAGCAGTTGTTTTTGTGTAATTGCAATATTCACCAGACATCCATTCAAAGTGCAGAGACAAAATGCAACTGTCATGTCTTTTCAAGCTCATCTCCCAGCTAGTGGGAAGGCACAACTTCTGGAGAGCACTGGTAGCCCCATTCTTTCTTTTCCCCATTAAAAGAAAAGTGTGGTTATTTATTTTCTCTACCATTGGATTATAAAATATTCAGGGGTCTTTTTTTTCTTTTCCCACAAGAATTTGCACATCTCTAATCAAGGAATCTAAAAGTCCTGTTTGCACAAAAATAATAAAGGTTAAAAACAGCAGACAAAAGTAAAAACTTTATATAGGAGTGGAACAACAAAGACAGACCTCCTTAGAGAGCGGGTATATATACTCCAAGAGTTGATATAAAAACCTAAGCAGAATAGATTAAATGTGATGATACCACTAAACGTTTTAGGAAAACTATTTTCAGATGACGCAATTGAGAAGGGAGGGAGAAAGTAAAAGAATAAATGGAGTGACACAGAAAAGGCAAAGCGACATACAGACAATAAACAAAATGTGTTTTTAAAAGTAGCAGAAAGACTGATTTTGAGGGAATAACAAATTGAGGTTAAAAAAAAAAAAAGGTTTCCATTTCTTGTACTGCCACTTGTCTATTCCACCTTTCAATTTCTTCTGCTCCCCCTCCTCAATCTTACCTTCTCTACAGATATTCTCAACTCTCTTGGGAAAGATCTCCTATTACATATTTTTGCAATGTCTAACAAAATAGAGCCTTTCTCTCAGCTTGTGCCTCTTTATATTACTGTAGCACAAACAGTGAAGAGCAGTAATGGTAATAGTTGGGAGAGCTGCTCAATAATTTTTCACCTGAACATTTTTAACAGCAAATGGCTGTTCTATGACACTGACACAGTTCAACTAGGCCGGTGATATTCAATTATGCTGTCAGGAAAACTGGAAGGGAATACCATGTTAAATCCCAATTCATCCAAAATAAAAATGCTTGCTACCTGAACTGATCCAAACCACTTCAGAAACTGCATTTCACAACCTGCACATGGATTCACGGGAATTCATCTTTTAAATAGCATAATCCATTTGCCACTCACCAGCTGGGGCTTACTTCAAGTTGAAGTCCAGCTAGTCTGTAGGACACCAAAACAACAACTGGTATAGGGCCACGCTGTTTAGGATTGAACTGACTTTAAACCGATATTTTTAAATGAAGAAAAATACCCTACCTTTAAAAATATATGAAAAAATTTGAACATTTTATTTTACTTCAAAATAACAACCCAAAATGTAAGTTCTAGGGATTTTCACAGAGTAATTAATTTTTGCTAATTGCCATCACTGAGGAACCATTATCGCATAGTAGCAAAAACTTCATTTTGTGGTTTCCACACTGAAAGTGACAAGGAGTGATCACCTACCATGGTAGGGAAGAAAGGAAAGAAGTAGTTGTTCAGAAGTTAGAAAACAATATTGCAAAGTACTAAAAAACAGGTTGCCACAGAAAGGAATAGGTGAAGCATATTTTGATGCAGTTCAATGCTGTAAAGAGTAAGCAAAGGATATTTTGAATATGCATACTTCTAAAAATGACTAAAAAGTGTTTGTTTGTGTGTGTCTTTCTGGAAATGGGAAATAGCAGGAATAGAACTGTGCTGTAATTAAAATGGCTCAATAAATGGCACCATAATGGATATGTGGGCAGGGAAAAAAGGCATTTCATTTTTCTTTAGTGTGCCTGGAGAAAGGCTGTTTTCTCTTTTAAAATCTAATACAATTCATAGAAATTTATATTTAAAATATATATGAAAACTTCAAATATATATGAGAGAAATCACAACAATAAACATTTTATTTGTGGGGTTTTTTGGAAGCCCTTGTAGCAACTCTTTGTTGTCTAATGCCTCACTCTGTTTTTGATAATGCACATTAAACATCTCAATTATTAATAAGAAATTAACTGATGTTGATTGATCTGGTGTAGGTGGTGCGTTTCTCATATTGTCTGTGGCTGGAAGTTCAAGAGAGGTAGCACAGGCAGGTAACAGAGAGGTGCATCCTTGCTGGAGTGTGCACTGCGTGCAGATAAGCTCATGCTAGTCCTGAAGAAGAAAGCCCATGTCGAGGAGCTGGCTTGCTGAGAAATGTCGATGCAGTGCTCAGCACCCTGGTGACCCAGAAGGACAAAGTGAGGAGCTGCTCACCTCACCCAAAGCGCCTCCAGCTGCTAATGCAGGGGGAAACGGAACCTGCCTTGGCCCGGGCCAGGAGCACTTTGACTTTCCCTCACTAGGAAGGATTTCCCAAGAGGTGTTAGAGCCCTGGTGGATGGCTGGCCTGGGCTGAAGGGGGTGCGTGGTGGACGTGGGGCTGCTGCACTTCAGCCGCGGCACCGTCTGCACTCGAGGGCTCCCTGCACTGACTCGCTGGGTCCTTCCACCCTCCTCAGTGTAGACAAAACTTTTGGCTCCCTGGAAGGGGATGTTGCCAAGGGCTGCACTCAGGGACTAAAACTAAACATATTTCCAAGACTAAATCAAGAGTGAGTTATAGCAATGCCCCTGGCTCTGGGGCCCGTGCACTCACACACACGTTCATACGTGCATGCAGAGTTTATTTAAAAGTTTTATTGTTAGCATTGTAATTAGGCCCCCAAACATTCCGTGTGTATATATCAAATTAAGCTCCAGTAACCAGGGATTTTCTAGCAATATATACTACAGTCAAATTCCTGTAATTCTCATATTAAAATCTTTTACCATAACAATCTGTATTTAAATAAATAGCCTGTTACATTGCTCATGCTCGCTGAGTGTTATTGCTGCCTCTTTCCAAGAGAGAGCAGTAGTGAATTGTACTATCATTACGCTGGATAGTTTTACTCAAACACACTCAATTTACATTTTCGACTCAGTAACCTTTCAACCTATTGACCATGAAAAATGCTTCAACATAACGTGACACATATAAATGTTTAAAGTCCAAAGGGTAATTATCTATATTCATAGTTAAAACTGTGCCTTGATTTCACAATAGAAACCATATGTTCACTCAAAACACTTTCAATAGGCTAAATAGCACCCAGATTAACCCTGAGTTAGTTTACTGGTTAAAATAATAGCAGCATCTTCTTCTAATTCAGTAGTTCATTTATCATTTTTGATCAAGGCACTGAATGTGAACTTTCAATATTTGAAAGCTTAACTTGAAAAATAAACTGCATGGTAGAAACTCACCGACTCTTAAAGTTTATCTTTAATGCCATGTAATGTGCCTGATAACAGTTCAAAATATATTATTTACCTCCAAGCAGAATTCTGTGTTGCCTCACATTTAAGAGACTAATTTTCTCTCCCAGAAGAAATGGGCAATGACTTTCTGACTTTTAATTTTTTTTTGTCCACAGAACAGTGCTTAACAGAATGCCATTTAGAATAAATCTTGACTACTTTCTTTTTTGAAAAACACCTTTTGCCCAAATGACTTCCAGGAAGTATGAACAGCCTAGAGCACAAGCACTGTAATACACTTGCAAGGCTTCTG
This sequence comes from Picathartes gymnocephalus, assembly GCA_013390045.1. Classification (NCBI taxonomy): domain Eukaryota; kingdom Metazoa; phylum Chordata; class Aves; order Passeriformes; family Picathartidae; genus Picathartes; species Picathartes gymnocephalus. The sequence continues at coordinate 136,197 of WEKY01021245.1, forward strand.
CAGCAACAGTAAGAGAAGTCTAGCAATGAAAGGTTTGCTAAATGGGACCTCATCTAGGTTTTGAAATAAGCAAACTATTAAGACCCATATTTCCTTATCTTTTTTCTAGTAAGATAGAAAAAGATTATTTTGAGGCTTTGAAATCACTGCAGCAGAAAATTACAAACAGAAAACAAAATTGTATATTACAGGAGTAATGACAAGTCAAAGGAAAGAGACATACTTAAAAAAAAAATTAGCAAACAGCCAAGTGACTTTTCAGTGAGTGCCAACTCTCTGCACATTAAACTGGTTAAAAGCTCCTTCTCTCCCTGGTTGTCATGTCATTGTTCCCTGTCAGGCAGCAGAGAACACCTCCAGCTAGTACACGATATACAGGATGCTTCATCAACAAAGGTATTCTCTGTCTTTGAATTTGAATTGACATTTTCCTTATGTATATTATAAAGCCCTGTGGAAATGGCAATGGACTATAGTGCAAAAAAAGTCTGTGAATTTTGCAGAACGTTTACTGGAATGCTGGTCTCTTTTCAAAAGGACATTATTATATGTGGACATGATTGCCTTAAACATGCACAGGTATAACTATGAAAAAAAACCCCAGAAAATAAGTTTGTCTGGTCCTCAGCTGAGCTTCAGCTTTATGCAGTAAAATCGAGTTCTTGTGCGTACAAGGTGCTTTGTTCCACCTCTCCTGTCTTGGAACAGAAAATTATTCTGGAGAGGCTGAGGCCACGTGTTTGGTTTATTAGAATAAGAGTGTTGTCCCTCATAAATTTAGGATCTTCCCTTGAACTGTTGCCATTCTAAAATGTTGTAATTTTACATCCATCATTGAATGATATGCCCTAAACAAGTCAGTGGAACCATTCACCCTTAGAAAAGCTGGCACTCAACCAATTTACTCACTCTGCAAGAGTCTTTATGCAGTTCTCTTGTACACCTTTGCCATCAACATCCTTTACCATAAAGTTCGGAACTGCTAATAAATCCCTTATACTGGATGCTGTAAATAAATCAGAAAGGTCTTTCATATTTAATATCACAACGACCCTATATCCTTCATTTTATCATAACGTAGATTATTTCAGGAAAAGTCCTTCCTGCGTCCCAGTGCTATTCATTCTTTCTGCGCTATCCTTTCTGTGCGTCATCCCATCAACAAACACACTGAGCATTTGTGTTTCTGTGAGACCTATTTTGCCAGATCAGTCCAAGTTAATACAGGCACAGGCTACATGTAATTACAATTTGGATTGTATGAACTTACCTTGAGGAGGACTGACGAATTTGTCAGAATTGCTTACTGTGTTTGCAGACCTCAGGATTTCAAAAGTTCATGTTGAAAGGGTGTTTCTTTTTGCTGAATCTGCAATGAAATTATAGCAGGTGCTCCCAAATGTGAGATTAGTGGTGCCACTGGAAAAGACTGGGCTGGAGGAATGGAAGAGCAAGAGAGTAGGTGTCCATAACATATATTAATAAGTACATTAACACCTGTCTCTTTCCACGTGACACAGTTATAGCCTGTTGTGGCCTCGGGGAGAAGCTTGAGCAGGGTATAGAAAGCACAGAGCTTCCCTTTGGAACCTGTGGTGGATTTCCTAAAGGCTGGGAGCTGCTGCCATTCCCGTTCAACATCATTCTTGTGACAGGGACATCTGATCCTGCTGAGCCTAGGAACCTCCTCATTTGTAAAAGTGAGAGAACATTTTGTGCACTTTTCATTACATTTTAAACTGAGACAAAAGGTTTATAACAAAGCCAGGTGAGGGTCATTAAATTTCCCTTGTCAGAAATACCCAGTAAAGAAGTGGTGATACATTGTTAATGTTGATCAAGTGAAATCTTTGCTCTGCAGATTAACAGATTCCTGACAGGAATGCCTAAAGCAGTAAAAAAAGAGAGGCTGTTAGAAAACAAGGAGAGCAGTAGTTCCTGTTGAAAATCTCTGGGACCAAACTTTTTTACAGTTTCATAACAGCAGAGAGATTTCAGCATCATCATTGTGTAAATGGTGGAATTACAATTTTTAAATTGAACTCTATTTAACTGGCTACTTTCCTTCCTGATTTTGCTCCTTTTTACAAGGGAATCCTTCTGATTGTCAATTTGAGCCTAAAGTTAACACACTGAGATACCTGGAAATTCTAACATACATCAAATACTATGGCAAGTTTGATTCTTTCCAGTCATTGTCTTAAATGTCTGTGTCTGGATAAGAGGTTTATTTATTTGTTTATTTACTGTTTAATTTGGTTGTTTTTATTGGTTTGGTTTGGTTTTTTGGTAGTCTTGGCTCTCAGAAGGACATATACCTGCTTCTGAATGACTGAACTGAGCCATGACTTTCAGGACAAAAACTTCAGTGATTAATCTTAGTAGAAGGTAATTGCCAAGTTTCCTTCAATGTTCTTGTAGACAAACTTCCTCCTTTCTTCCAGTAGCTTTTCAGCAAATATTTGTCAATGATACGAAACATGTTTGTAGAATCTCTTAATATCAGAGGACAATAAGATTAAGGAGAGCTGACTCAGCTGTGTTCAAATCTGTGAAACCTGCTCTTTTCTGCACTTTTGTAAAAGTCAATTAATACAAAGCCCTTTTTGTTGATTGTTCACATTTATCTTTACTGTCTTCCATTCTTTTTCATTTTTATTATTGTTAAGAGTGTATTTTTAAATAATAGTTCATCATTGTTATAATTCTGAATTGTTATTAACATAATCTTCCTTTTCTATTGAAAGGACTTTCTTTCTCATTAGAAATTTTAGGAACATTTTAAATCTTTTTTGTTCTCACAGCCCCTAAACATTTCTTTTTTATTCTCTTCTTTTACACTATGCTGATAGAGGAAGCTCTGTTGGTTACAGAGTAATCTAATCTAGCTACCTTCTGATTTCAGTAGAATTTTTAGGTTGTATCAAATTCAGGTTCTTTTCTTGTGAACACATGGGTTGATTCTTCTATTAAGAGCTGTAGAAAAGAGGGATATTTTATTATCCCTCGTCTGCATCTTCAATGCATTTTATTAATCAGAAATCAAATTCTGGATCCCCTGGAGTCAATGACAACACTGATATGGACTTTGAAATGACCAAAAACTTAGGTCAGATGTCTGAGTATAAATTTTCTCATTTGTCTTTGTATTCTACAATGGATCCATCATGTGGCATACTTAATTTTAAAAGCTTTTGGAATTTGGCTCCAGCACATTCCTTTATTTTCATGTCCTAAGGCAAATCCATCCTCACAGTACGAATTAGATCTAGGGCAGTTTTGCCTTTTTTTGCAAATGATAAACTCCCTTTGACACAGCATGCTTGGCTATATCTGTTTCCCAACAGATTTATGAGCAGCTAAAATCCCCCATGAAGAAAGACTTTTCTAGCCAAGAATTTTCTGTACCCTGCTGTCCTTATGTTTGACTGGTTAGTAGCTGATACCCACTATTTTTCAGTTTTGCTTTCTAGTTCCCTGTATGGCTGGTGTTAATTACTTGGAGCAAACTTTCAGGAAAAGATGTGTGTGCATTGATCAGCCACGTGCCTGCAAGTAGCACCACCTTACTGGCTTTCAAATCATAAGATTCTGTCAAGATGTCTAATGAATGTCCTGGAGTTTGAAGGCTTGTTCTGTGCTACGTTGCTGTGATTTACCATGCTGCCTTTGTGATTGATACACATTATTGGCAGTCTGGGGAAGAAACAGTGCACAGAAATGATGAAAGTAGCTGAATAAAATGAATAGCTAGAGTGAATTTCCTGAGCTGCACTTCTACAGATGTAGTAGTGATGAGACTTTGGCCTGGATTTGGATGGCTTCAATTCCATGTAAGCTCATTAATCTGATATTCCCCACTGGCTAGGTACCCCTGAATGCTTCGAAGGAGCTAGTAGGGAACACAGGTAGAGGAATCTAGGCTCACCAAATTGGGATTGCTGTGCATGTCCATGTGGCACATCACAGCTCTGTTTGTACAAGTAGGCCAGCCACGACCTATACCCATAGATTCATCCCACTGATGAACACAGGTGTAGTAACCTAAGTAAAAAGTTAAACACCTGTGCATATGGACTCACTCAAACTCCCTTTCTGCTAATGGCAAACAGTGCTTGACATTTTTCATAGCTAAAAGACTTCAATGGGAATGGGAAAAGAGGTACTTTGACTAAAGGTCTAACAGGATTGATTTGAATCCCTTTACATTTTATGTGTCCATGTTTTAGTCTGTGACTCTTTAGAAAGTATCACTATTATTACTGCAGACAATTTATTGCATAGGATTTTAAAATTTTTGCTGGTGTCCACAAATGGACCTGAAAACATTTCTCAATTCCTTCTGCCTGAAGCACATGACTGAAAACTTAGGTCTTTGTGCCTTTCTTCCAGGTTCTTCTTGAATACTTTTCCATGCATGTTTTTTCTCAGGCAACAGTCCATGAGATATTTAGGATGAATAATTAAATGGAAACTTCTGTTAAATTTCTACTTACCGTTTGTTAACAATAAATAGCCATCAATTAAATAGTTGGAAAAACATTTCCTTTCTATAAAGTTTTGAAGAAGAAACAACTGTCTGATCTCTTCTTCTTTAAATGAGTTTATTATTTCAATGGAGCCTCATCTTCATAAAAGTAGCAGATAGATGATGTTACAAAGGATTTACAATCTTTAATGTCTGGTCTTTTTTTTCTTTCCTTTCTGGTAATGACTATGATTTTTAGAAATTACATTAATAGAGATAAATGCTTGAAAATGAGATATTTATTTTCCATTAATGTTTCTTTATCCAATGTAAACAGAAAGAAGGTTAAACACTGCAGCCATGGCTGTGCTTCTTCACTGCAGCTGGCTGTGGGCTGGGTGAAAGCCTGTGGCTGTAGTGCCTGTGGTCTTGCTGCTGATGTTGTCAGATGCTCTGTGCTGAGCCAAGCTCACTGCTTAGGACTGGCTGAAGGATTTACAGGGCAAGAGCAGGTGTGACCTGGTGCACACTTCGATGGCAGGGTGCACCAGGAACACCAGAAAGTGCTGAACAGCTGCAGCTCCCTTTAGCAGCACTGCAAAACCCAACCCCTACTGCAGGCAAGGTCCCTGTGCAGGGGGTTTGGACTCAAACCCTGCCCATGCACAGAGCAGCCATGGGGTCTGGGGTCGCAGGGGGTTCCTGGGTCGGTCCCGTGGCTCAGCCAGGCAGCAGGCAGGGTGGGGCAGCTGCAGCCCTGGGCAGCAGGCATCTCCCTGGTGTGTGAGCCCATGGCTGGTGGGCGCTGCTGTGGCACAGCTAGGGCAGAGACGACCCCAGATAGGGCCCTGGGCCATGGGAGCTCCAGGGAGCCCAGGCAGGTGCTGTAAGGTCTGTGGACCCCCTGCAAGTGTGCCCACCCTAAGCAAGGAGAGCAGCTTTGAGCAGGATAATGCCCCCACCTGCCTGGCATGGGGGGCAAGTGGCAGAAGGCCTGCAGGCATGGGGAGCCTGCTTCTGGTGGCAGAGAAACGTTCAAGAGTCTGGACCGAGCTCCCTGGGCCCCATGGGTTTGGGCAGTCTGGCCAAGTGTCTTCCCTGCTGTGGTAGCCAGACGTGGCCTTTCCAGGCTCGCCACGGAGCGTTCAGCACAGCGCTGGGCTCTGTGCGCCCCGCAGTGCTGGCTGTGGCACCTCTTACCTGTGCTTTCAGCAACACGGGCGGCACACCACAGGCTCCCCACAGAGCTCCTAGAGACGCAGAGAAAATTGTAGTGAATCCTGCTCAGCCCAAGAATAGGACTTGTTTAGTGCTGAAGAATCCTTGGAGAATATAGCTGCCAAGCTCTAGGAATTTTTCAGAGTTGTCATGGTTTGAAAAACAGTGACCTTTTTTTTTCCAAACTGCAAGAACTATTACCAGTTCCTGCAGATGCAGCTTCCTGTGGGCATAGCTTCCTACAGGCTTGGATAGCCAGTTAATTTACTAATTGTAAGATAGATGCACTATCTGACCACTAGAAGATTGGGAGGTCTGCAGTTGGGATTTTTTTGTGCATTTGTCTTGCAGAATATTTTTTAGTTAAGGAAAAAAATTGCTTCCCTGTGTCTTAGAGTCCTTCTGTAATTTCAATTTACAGTATGTCCTCTTAGAGCAGTATTTGTTTTAGGGGAAAAATAGTAACCTGGATTGACTGTGTCTGCAGCATGTTAGATTTTATGTATTACAATTAAATCCCCCTCTGAGCCATCCGGTTTACAGATTGTATAGATTTTAAAATTTTAGTTTGTCTTCCCAATTGACCAAGATTAGGGTCACCTTTTCTAGTTTTACTCTTCAAACATTCCCTATATTTTAGCTTTCTAGTAAAAGTAATGGTTATTGGCACATGAGGTGGTTAATAATCCTGAAATCATGGTTTCAAATATTATCACATGAAGGATATTTGCTAGGCAAAGGAGTCCATAAGTGACCTTTCTAATCTTGCTAATTTTCCACCAGATAGAGGATAACTCACCTGCATTTGCACTATTTCCTTACTTTTAGCCATGCTCAATATAGGCAACACAATAAACCTGCTGTTCTGTATTTAAGTAATTTTTTGGGGGTCATACTTGCACACACTTGATTTTGAGTTTTCCAGGATTTCAGTGAGCAGAGACTGGCTTTATATCAGATTGAAAGCAAGAATACTCTCAGCAAAACCAAGATGTTGGGTGCAAAATAGCAAAATTGCAAAATGCAAAATGCAAAAGCAGCACCTGAATTTGCTCACATTATGGCTTTGCCCTGCAGGGTCCTGTGCTGTCTGCAGGTCTCCCTCTGCAGAGGTGCTGTCTGCCCTGCTTTTGCTGGGAGGCACCACACTCTGACTGTCATTCCTGATGCACAGCAGTTAGATCTGGAAGGCAGGCTTTGATGCAATGCCCTAAGCAAGCATATAGTAAATTTTAGGTATTTCTTAGATAAGGTGAGTTGGAGTACAAGCCTTGAGGGCTGTAATTTTAGATGAACTTAAATCCTGTTTAGTTCCTGGGTCAATTGCTTGATCTTGCCACAATCTATTTCTTCTGAGAAATCTGAGACTAAACCATTGATAGCTTTGGACTGGGAACTGTGTAGATAGTTATTCCATAGGCTAAAAGAAGGTCTTGGAAATTATGGCTCCTCTGAATCCTGTGTGACAAGTTGTATTTTAAGCAAGCAGCCTAAGCAAAGAGTAATGTACATTTGGAAATGCGTTCCTTAACTCTCCAGGCAACTATTAAGGTTTTCATGTTGCTATGCATAGTTTTATTAGCATTCTCTTGTTCAAGTGTAGAAATACGTTATTAGAGCTTTTACATGAATATTTTGAACTCAGAGGGGATAGAAGACCAGCAGTGTAGAATGCAATGATCATACAGTAGGAATACCCTTTAGTGATATTATTCCTGTATTTGGAATTAGTGTAGAAGTTTTGGAAATTATGTTCAAAGTGTCGTGGTAATTGTCAGTCTTGTCATGAAAAGGTACAGTTTTATGTGTTAAACTTATTTGTGCACATATTGCAAGAGGGTTTCACCTTCCCAAGTTATTTAGAATTACATATACTGGAATACCACACTGACTCTTGAGAAAATTGGTCTTGTCAGGTCACTAGGTTGAGATTTCCTATGTTCCCTATTCATAGGGCTATTCTAGTCTTGCTTCATAGCTCTTCCCTTGAAGAAAAGTTAATCTTGAATATGCACCCTCATATTCTGTCTCAGCTCATGGACTTGGGCAGAAAAGTAGATTTCAATTGAATAATCTCTGAGATTTTGTCCCAGATTTCTTTGAATTTAAACAAAACTCTCCTTTGCCAGCCAATTGTTCTTGTTACCAAGGACAGAATTTCACACTGCATTTTTTATCTTTTATCTATTTCCAATTTCCTATGTCTGTATTAGATTTTTATTTCCAAAGGAGATATTTTCTCATAAGTTAGTTTTCAAGGAAGATATACTATACTACACTACACTACACTACACTATACTGTACTAATTTCCTAATCACCTAATCAATTTTTATTATAGTAAATAATCAATTTTTATTATAATAACCAGCATATGTTATCCTTTTGAACTGTAATTTCTTTACTTAGTCCCAGTCTGTTTCCAAAGCAGTACAAAATTTAACATGCACAGTCATCATCTCATCCAACAAAAGAGTAATATCGCCAAATGCCTTGGAATAAATTGAATACTGAAAAAAGTTTTATGTGATCCTAGCACACCCACTGTAAGCCCTGATATCAGTCTTGATGAAAAGAAAAATCCACAAACATCCTGTTCCATCTAATAGGGAGATTTTTCTCAAAGATCCTGCTGAGATTTGTGAGTAGGATTAGTCCAAGAAAAAAAAATATTGCTTGGTTACAACCAGAATGCTGAGGCATGGAGGGAACTGTATGGGAGGCAGAGAGTCTGCAGTGCCCAGAATATGCAAAACACAGAGGAAAGTGCATTAGCCATCACCGTGCTTCCTGGTAAAGTGCTTCTATGGTATTAATTTATAATTATCAAGCAGAGTTCTGAAAGTTTCATGACATTAACAGGTCATAATTCTCAACATAAGTTGTATTGCAAGATGCCTTTTTTGTTCACCAACCTTCTTTCATAGTTTTCAGCATGAAAGGGCTGACAGTAAAGTACACATCACTAAAAAGAAAAAAAAAATAAGATTGAAACAAATCTTGATAAACTTAACCTGGTAAAACTGTAAAGGAATTTCTTCATAGTAGAATTTCTTAGAAATCAAAAGTGAAAGCAATTACCAGATGAAGAATGCAACAAGTAACAAAAGCTAAATATTGTCATGATTAATATTTATACAAATAAAATTTTATGGAATATGTATCAGACTTTATACAAGACTGAAATAAAAATGGAACCCAAGGAAATGGGGCAATAAAGAACAGTAAGAAGTCGAGCCTCAGAGGGAAGCATGTGAAGAAGAATTTTAAGAACAAACCATTTAAGCAAATGATAGCACATTTCCAGATATTCTTTCTGAGTTTTAAAGGGCTACAAGTATGAAATAGCTGCTCGGTAAACTGTGGTGCCTTACCTGCTGCTTAAATCAGCGCTCTTGTCAGTATCCAGGTTCCAGGTGCGACTTGTACAACTACAGATTTGTTAGCTATATGTGATTTTTTGTGCCAAAGCAAATAACACAGAGTTAGTAGATCTAGGAAGACCAATAGAAAAAGTCCTGCTTTATGTAACCAGGCAGAATTAATTGAGGATCAGTAAAAAAAGGAATGACCTGCTTATTCTCTTCACAACAGTTCTCTCACAAGAGTTTCCCAAAGAAAATAAGGTGCTTTGGAATAGAAAGGAATGTTTTCATATACTGGTTCAAAGGGGAGAAGTGAGGTGCAGGAGTACTTTTAATAACAGAGAGAGTTTTCTGAGTGCATCCTCTAGGGGCTGATACTGGCACATGAGTTATTCAACAAATTTTTACATGATCTGGAAAAGTGCATGAATAGTGATGCAAAAAATGTTCTCCTGATAATATCATTCAGAAAATGTACTGAAAACTGACTACTAGGAGAGCACTGAATTCATGTAGGAGTAAAAGCGTCTGAAGTGGACAGTGCTGTGGATGGTCCTCCAAAAATTTCAAAGCTGTACTCATGAGCACTCTGAAAGAAAAACTTTATATTAAGAATTATTGGAAGGTTAGCAATTGGAAGGCTACAAACCAGAAAAATGGTCATGGCATTTTACAGGTCTTACTCCTCTCAAATACTGTGTGCCATTTTGGCCATGCCGTCTGCATAAGAACTTGTATGGGATGGAATATTACTTGGTTAAAGAAAAGAATTATTGAAGGCCTGGATTGGTCTCAGTATGAGGAGAAATCTAGAAAAATTAGTTTTAGAATTTGCTCTGTAAAATATGACTTTGATGCCCATACAACCATAGATGGTGAGAATATGAGTAGGAAATAATATTATTCAATATTTCTACTTGAATAAGAAGTAAAGTATTTTAATTAAATAATCAGATGATAAATCAACAAAGGGAGTACTTTTACACATGGCTTGCAATTGTGGATCTCACTAAGACAGGCTGCTGGAGACAGCAAGATTAGAATTAATTCAGAAAGGGATGTGGATTATTTTAGACAATCCCTGCTGGTTCCCTTAAGAATGTTGAATGGGAGACTCAGAAAGACCAAAACCAATGAATTACAACCTAGAAAGTCATAGTGCACGGGTAGTCCGTTTGCCCTGTTCTTTTTCCTAAAACTCTGCATCTGACTTCCAGTGGCAAGGAAAAAGCTTCTGGTTGATTTGGTCTGGTCCTCCTACTCACTGTAGTAACTGGGACCTCTGTTACTATCCTTGGGCCTGAGATTAGCTGACAGTTTTTGGAAATACTAACAAAAACTACATAATTATTCATTGGCATTAAGCTCTCCTGTGTGTGCATATGTGTACAAATTGCCTTGATTTCTTCCAGTTTATTTGTAAATCGAATTAAATTAGCTTGGATGGACTCCTGTTACCATTTTTCATATACTGTTGAGTCAGAAAGTGGGCATAGTAGATTCAGTTTTGCCATGAGTAGAACCTCTTAAATATTATAGGTTTACTCTAAATCATTCTATCTCTGTTTAAAAGCCCTGTTCTAACTCATGGAAAATGACTTAATATGCTATTGTTGGATCTATTCCATGAATATCCATGACCTTCTTGGTCTAAGCATCATGAATATTTTATTGCATAGTAGAATGCTCTCTACATATTAGAGAGCCCATTTTTGTGACTGAGTTTGGCAGATGATTGTGCTTTTGCTGTTTCATTACAGTTATTTTTACTCGTGTTACAATAATGCTCACAGCCCCTCTGTGGGTTGAACCCCCTTGGTGGTAGATGCTTTAGCAGAACTAGAAGACTCTTTGACGTCTGAAAACACTCGTGGTCCAAACAGGTAAAACAGACAAAAGTGAGAAAGGAAAACCATAGCAGAGCAATGAAGTGATTTGCTCACCATTACAGGGCATGTTGATAATAGAAATTACAGTAGTTGTAATAATTTTGGGCTTCAGCAAAACTTTTGATACCATCTCTCACAGTATCTTTCTGGACAGAATATCCAGCACACAGCTGAATAACCATGGTAGCTTCTTCATTAATAACTCGGATGCAGGACTCAAAGGAGTAGTAAGTTTGCCTATGACTAAATTGGGAAGAGCTGTTGACTCTCTCAGAGGAAGGGACGCCCTGCAGGGCCACCTCGACAAATGAGAGAGATGGCCAATCACCAGCTGTATGAATTTTAACAAAGGCAAGTGCCAGATTCGGCACCTGGGCAACTCTGTATACACTGGGGGATGAGAGGCTGGAGAGCAGCTGTGGAAAGGAACCTGGGAGGTCCTGGTTGATGGCAAGTTGAGTCAGCAGTGCCCTGGCAGCCAGGAGGGGCAACTGTGTCCTGGGAGCATCAGGGACAGCATCACCAGCCAGGGAAGGGAGGGGATTGTCCCGCTCTGCTCTGCACTGGGGCAGCCTCACCTCGAGTGCTGGGGGCAGTTTTGGGTGACGCAGTATAAAAAGGACATTGAACTATTAGAGAATGTCCAGAGGAGGGCAACAAAGATGGTGAAGGGCCTTGAAGAGAAGCCATGTGAGGAGCAGCTGAGGGCACTGGGTCTGTTCAGCCTGGAGGAGACTGAGGAGAGACCTCACTGCAGTCACAACTTCCTCAGGAGGGGAAGAGGAGCGGCAGGCACTGATCTCTGCTCTGTGGTGACAGTGACAGGAGCTGAGGGAATGGCCTGAAGCTGAGTCAGGGGAGGTTTAGGTTGGATATCAGGAGAAGTCTCTTCACCCAGAGGGTGGCTGGGCACTGGAACAGCTCCCCAGGGCAGTGGTCACAGCACCAGCCTGACTCAAGCAGCGTTTGGACAACGCTCTCAGGCTCAGGGTGTGACTCTTGGGGCTGTCCTGTGCAGCGCAGTGCCAGGAGTTGGGCTCAATGACCACGTGAGTCCTTCCAACTCAGCGTATTCTATGATTCTATGATTTTCTAACTCCAGCAGCTCTTTTTTATTCACCCGTTTGATTGAATATAAGTGAAGAACGCAGTGTTCATTTTTGAAAACTGGGTTTACAAACTGTATTTATACTTCGTACAATTTATTTCTGTATCAGGTAAAATAAGTTTTGCTATATCCCCTTTATAGCAAAGAAGTTGTGCTTACTTATAAAACACCCATGCATAAGAAGACTTTTACACAGCACATTGCAGTTTTTATCCTTCTTTTAGAGAATTAGCATCAACACGCTTGCAATATGTTTCTTACTGTAGCCAAAATATGTTGTGTTTTTATCTTTTATGACTACAGATGATGGCAAATCTGTTCTGGTTCAGAAGTATTGCAAAGATTTTTAACACAGAGTCAAGGACTTTAAAAAATATAAATATACATATTTATATATATATAAAATACTGTTCTTAGATTACCAATTTCTATGTTATTATATATACAAAATATGAAAAAGCCTCTGCTGATATAAAACAGTGACAAAGGGTACAAGGTGTCAGTGTCTAGAAAAACGTGTTCACAGCAAATATATCCAATAGCAGTGCTAAAAAAATTCCTAGAGGCCAAGTTAGTTTTTAAATCCCCATGTGAGCCCTGGCATTGCAAACAAGGTACTATGAAAATTTCTACAGATGGCTGCTTAATGTGTAAATTAATCTGACTCAGGAAGGATCATGCTAATCAATGGCAGTTATAATTACAGATTGGTATAAGATCTTGCTCTACAAATTTGTACAACCACAAAACTACCATACAAACACACGTTTATTTAAATACTTTAATTATTTACTGTCAGGATTTGTGACACATGTATGCTTCAGCTTGCAAGCAATAACTAGGAATGATACACTACAGTGTAGCTAGCATAAAAATAAACAAGGTATCTTGTTTATTTTCCAAACAAAAGACACCCAAATAACCAAACCCCAACCTGCAGGAATAAGGAGTACCAGAACATGTAAAGTAATGCAATCAGACATAAAATATCTAATTTTCTGCTGCTGTCCTCAGAAAGTCAAGAGAACAAGTAAACTGCAACATTCTAGAGGGAAAGAAAAAAATGTAGGTATCCTCAATTTGGATGTACATTTACAACTTGACTAGGAAGTTGAAAAAACTTCAAGGCAACTGATGGAAATTTATTTAAAGCAAAGTTATTCACAGTTAATAAGATTTGTGTGAATTTTCAGCCATATTTTTTTCCCAAAGAGTTAAGGGAAGCAGCAACCTTGAAAAGCTCATCTGTTCTGATTACTCATGGCAGGAAACAATCCTTTGCTCTCTCTAAATCAACATGCGCCAAAGCACTCACGGTGGCAAATGGGCAGCAACCGACAAATTCTTTTCTTTTTTCACTTTGTGAAAGAAAAACCCCTACTTTAATCCTGGGTATAGTCAATTTAATGGAAATCTAGTTTAAATGTGTTAATTTGGAAATGCTCTTCCCTTTACAAAAGAAATAAAATAAATAAGAGAAAGGGAGATAAAAAGAGAAGTAGATGACAGAGAATGCAGAAAAAACAATTTAGAAAATAAAAAGAAGATATAGGAAGAGAAAGAAAGAAAAGAAAGAAATACAGAGTGAATGGAAGGAAGGAGACTGGTGAGGTCTATTGAGGTTATACTTCAAAGTGATCATAATTTCCTCACAAGTGTATACTTTCAGATAGCACTGCAGCAGCATTTCTGCAAGTTTAGGGAGTGAAGGGTAGTGTTTAAAGTGGACTCTGGCATTTGAGAAATGTTCAAACTGTACACCTGGTTTATAATATATATAACGTGAAAATGAAACCTTAGCTTCATTGCTTTTGTCTGAAATGTTAGACAAACTGTAAAAAAGAAGAATTGTTTCAGTGATACACTTACACTTCAAGTACAAGCATTTGGACACTTTTTTTCTGAAGAGTTCATGCTGTGTCTTGTCTAAGCTCCCCACAACCACTGAATTCTTAAATATGTTTACTTGAAAAGGTCAATAGCTGGTTACCCTGTAAACTTTTCTCTAGGCTAGATAATAACAAAGTATTAGTTTTTGCTCATCTTTAGTTGTCAGCCACTCACTAGGAGGTATCCAGTGTGCTCATTTTTCCTCAGATTGTAAATGAGAGGGATAAAAGTGAATCAGAGGCAAGCAGTTGACTGCCCTTATTTATTTTATTTTTTCTTTTAAAAATCCTGAAATAAAACCTTAAGAAAGAAAGGAAGAGACATTTAATTAAGTCATAACCCTCTGGAGCAGCAGCATAAAGTACATGAAGAAGCAAGCACATTCAGCACACAAACAACAAAGGGAAGAAAAGCTGTTTGTTAAATCAAATAATGCTGTGTCTTGGTAGTGTGAGATTTCCATGCGGCTATTGCTGTTATACAGCAAGCACAAAAACCCTGTGTTAGTCGAAGGATTTCTGTGGCCAATCACACTATTGTGAAGACTGTTTGGGACTCCATGGCAGAAATCTGAATTGTAAGCCCTACTGATAGAAAAACCAAACCCAAACCCAAACCCAAACAAAAAACCCGAACAAGAAAAATGAAAGCTTTTCTTGCTTGTTTTGTTTTTTTTTCTTTCCCCCAAAATGTTTTTGCCAGTCTGGTTTCTATAATGCTTGGTATTTTATCTAAGGTTTCTCAAGGAAATTGTGTTGAATTGGCCAAAGGGTCCAACACTGGTGTGTGTTTTAGTACAAGATGGAAAGTCATCCCCTAGGCAAGACTGAAGCATTAGAGGTTGGCTGGAGGAAATGGTAAAAGCAATACTTGCTCCTTTAACTGAATGGGTATATTGATCATTGGCTTGTTAAGAATGCCCTAAGGGGTGTGACTGTTACCGTGGAAGGTCAGACACCAGCAACAAGCAACTCCACAGATAGATTTTGTCAATCGAAGGAGGTCTGTGATTGCTCTCTTTGCCTAAGAACATCCTTGCTACTTCAAACAGAGTGCTACTGCAGCAATCTCTAGATAAAGGTTGAGCTTGGAGACTTGAGAAAATAAAATTAATGAGAAAAGTAACTTATATTTCATGAGACCACAAACACATTCAGGGTGGGCTCTGAACTTGCTATCAACAGTTTAAACCACCATCATGTGAAGGAGACTACCAAAAAGAGGCTTTTGCCCCTAACCACACTACAGAACGTGATTCAGGGGGCAGCTCAGGCTAAGGGGAATTGTGTATATGGGAATGGGCCACACTGCCTTGGGTCCCCCTAGTTCTATGTAGTTATTTTCCACATCTGTTATCCAGGGCACCTCTTCACCAGCTTGGTCCATCATTGCTAGATAGTTTTTTCTGCAACACTTTTGAAAGTTGTCAGCAGGTATATAGTTACCCATGGAGTACCATGTCCCTTGCAACAGATTGTACTCTGCATTTTCAGGACAGTTGGGTACTATTTTCTATTTGTAAATTGGTACCCATACAAAGAATTTTTAGAGGATGAATATATTTTTTTTATTTGACCTTTATCTGTATTCGAATAAATAAAGTATATTCTTTTGCCAAATATTTACTTTTTAATAGTCTCTGACAGCTAAGTAAGCAGAAATTTTCAATGACCATATATTTTGAATTTGATTATTTCCTATAATAAATTTACAAGGTAAAATTTGAATCTAGTTCAAAACCAGACTTACCATTAAAAAATTCAGTTATTTGGTCTGATTACATGTATAAGTCAATTGGAATTGGTTGTGGTTCCCTTACTAGAAGTGAACATTCTGACAAGAATGTTTAAGCACTTCAACCTTTGTTTTTCCTGAGCATTCTCCAATGATATGATTATTAGAGGAGTTGACAGTATTCTACTGATAAAAAAGGCCAGGTCTAGTTGAAATTTTCTTTGTGTTGGCCACTGAAGAAAGAATAGCTGTTTAAAAATAAAGAAACAAAGTTAGGCGGAAGGAAGGGAAGTCATAATAGAGTATAATATTGATTTCCCCCTTCTCTTAGGCATTTAGTGCTTTATCCAGAGGGTTGCTTCCTGATTTTCTACTGCAAGACAGTATGTAGTATACCAGGTATAGTTAATTAGGTGAGCTAAATAGTATGCAGAGATTAGCATAAAGTACAGTTAACCATGTCTGCCATATGTTCAATTGTGCTTTATTGAGAATGTGGGGAAATAACTACATAATATCTGGCATATTACACTTTTTCTGTAATTTACATAGTAGTAAAATTATGTTAATAACCTCAGACAAACCCTTAAAAGTAATGAAAGCCACAGGTCAAACCAAAATTTTAATCCTACTTGCAATGGGATCAAGCCAATATTATGAAAGCAGCACTTTGCGTATTTAAGCACCACATTCCCTCCTTATCTGTGTCTAGTCACACAGCTTTGCTGGTTAGGCTCCAGAAATGTCTCCCTTGGGTTCTTTTGGCTGGAGTGGCAACAGGCACCAGTGTAACGTGTCTTGGCAGGTGAGAGCAGAAGGCACAATCAGAGACTTATAGCTGCAGTGTTTTATCAAATAATTACAGAGAATTGATTTTGTCAGATGAAATTTTACACATTGGGTACATGAAATATTATTTCCAAGAGGGTCCTAGGAATGTATTGCAAAGGAGACAATCCCTATCATTACCCACAACCTAGAGAAGCTACAGAAAAACCAAAGTGAGGTCAAAACTCTAAAACCCATTGCAAATGTTGTTGCCACAGTAGGTAAAGTTAAAAGCTTTGAAATCCGCAGGGTGAAAGTTTGATTAACTTTCTGATGCTCCAGACATCCTCTTTGAATTTATTTCCCTCTGGCTAAATTGTTCTCTTGCATCTCAGCTAATATTTTCAGGTATTTCTTAATATGACTTTTCCTTGAAAGACTGGGAAAAATTAGAATATGGGTGTATAAAAGATTTTTAAAAGGCTAAATCTGTCTGGTCAAAACAGAGACAGCCTTTTGAAATTCAAGAAGCTGGTTGATCAGTGTGCAAATTCATTTTTTTATTTATGGAAAAACTCACCAATATGGTACCAACTCCTTCCCATCACTGCAACCACTGTATTTCTGATATTTATGCCTTGTAGGAGGACATTATAAGCACTTAACATCCTACAGCTTCTGGGTCATTGTGCTGCTACTTACAGAATCATGCTCTTAGTATTGTGTTATTATTCCTCAAGCAAAAGCTAGAATAGTTATTTTCATCAATTTAGCTAAAATCTGAGTGCTGCTAGAAAACTCTTTAATATCTCTAATTTGTTTCCTTTTCAGGATGGATGAGAAGTTCCTTTTTTTTTTTAATACGGAGGGGAAAATAATGGGAACAAGGAAGAGAAATCAAAGTTGATTAGATTTGAGATGCTTTTGTTTGCTCTTCAGCTGGCTCCTAAATAGGAAAAAAATAAATGTTATGCAAGCTTTCCCACTTTGTTTCTGAGCTGTACTTTGTTCTTAACATCTTTGAATTTTTAGTACTTAGCAAACCGCCCTGCATAAGTAGAAACCTAAGAATTCACTTTTAAAGTCACCAGAGTAAGTTCACATTGCTTGGTTTTACTCTTTCACTTGACAACTCTGATAAAAGTGTTCAGTGGGATGACTGTTGACATACTTTTAAAAATAATTGCAATGCAATAGGATAATTTTAGATGACTCTCTCTCTCTGTCCTACACTGCTTTACAGCAAAAAACCCCCAAAATTCCTACCGAAAACTCTAAGGATAGGAACTGGGAAGAAAGGCCTTTCATGGAAGAGTGAGCATCAAAATCCTGCTTCCTCCTTTCCGGTGCCTCTCAAACAGGTAAGCACAGCGCCAGGTACAAGGCAGGCTCAAAGCAGAGAAGGAATGAAGGAAAACTAAAACATGATGCTGCTCTGTCCTGCTCTGCTGCTTGCACTGACCGAGTGCAAAGCACAAAATAGGATTCTGAACAAAACACACCAATTTAATATAAATCACTGCTGATACATTGGCATGGAGAGATACAGACCCTTAAACGGGACTGTGGCATAAGTATTAGGTTGGTGACATTTCTTTCATATGTCTTGGAGTAGAAGTGGCCTTTGCTTTATTAGCAAATATATGTGTAATTCTTTTCACTGAGGCAATCATGCTCAATACTGAGTACTAAAATATTTTTAGAAGTGCCTGCATGTGCTCTGCTAGGACTGCAGAATTGCAATTTACTACATACAAAAAAGAACATAGTAAATGTTACCTCATATGCTCAGCTTCTCAAGTTTATATACTGCATTTAAACCTTCTGCAGTTTATTGTAACTATTTGGCACTGAATCTTACATGCAATAAACCAAATATGAACTTATAGTGTTTCCTCATTTCTGCTGTTATATCTGTGCTAATCCCTAGGCTGTGCATGGCTCCTCCTTTCAGCTATTTGTGGTTTTAGAGATTTTTCTAAGTTTCCAGTAATGCTGAATAGCTGTTTAGAAAATTTCAAATTCTCCAAGGCCTTTTTTGAATTAGTTCTTCAAGATACTATGCTTTGATGGTTCCATCCACTTTCATATATATTATGTGGTAAAATAAAACATTGAATTTTTCTCATATTTCATTTTTCTTATTAAAAATGCATTAAATTATTTTCTTTTTTCTTTTTTTTCTTTTTTCCCCCCCAATCCATTTTTCTCATTACACCTGAATTCTGCTTCAAAACCTTCAACCCACTCTTATTATTTTTTTTTATTCCTATGATACGATGGACCATATTTGCCTCAGTCTCATGTGGGGTTCTCAGAGAGAGACGGACTATGTACAAGAATTTTCTAATATAAGTGGAAACTAATTTCTTTAAATCTTTTACTTGTTCCTCCCAGAATGTAGATTGACAAAAAGTAGTTCAGAACTATGATAATGCCTTCTCTTATTTATTTCCTTGTTGCATGTCTAAACCCTTGCTGCCACTTGAATACCTGATATTTCACTGGGGCTCAGACCTGTGCAGCATTATGAAACAAATGCTGTATTGTCCAGCAGCTTCCAAGAATATTTGGAGCAATTTTTTGATTAAATAACATGATCCATTAAACCTCTTTGTCTCTTCTTCCTCCAGATTTTGTCTTTTCTTAATATTCCTTTTTTCTCTCACATTTAAATTCTGTTTCCTGTCTTCTCGTGTCTTCCATCAACCTTTCATTTTCTATTTTCAGTTCTAATATTTCACTGCCATATTTCCCCATTTCACACTCCTCTTCTGTTTACCTTAAAATATCTCCTGAGATGTTTTTAATCTCTAATTTTAGTTTTCTTTCACTGTCCCAGATCAACTAAAATTCTGGATGCCAGACCTTCTGTAGACGAAAAAAGAAAATATATTTTTCCTTCATTCCATAAGCGTCTCCCCTGTGAGAGAGAAGAGTGAAGGCTGAAATAAGGAAAAGGGAAAGGCAAAAACAAGTAAGCTTTACTGCATTTAAATTTAGTAGTCAGAGGAAAACTCTGAAGGAAAGGTGGCACCAGGCTGATACAGATTGTAATGAAATTAGCCAGTGGAATCTTGTACCTTTCACAGCCTAACCATGAACCGCTTCTTTTCCCCCATTAATGCAAGGGAAGGGAAGTGCAAGAGGTTCAGTCCTTGACATGGTTCTGATTAGAATTTACTGCAAAACTGACTCCAGAGCTCTCAGCAGCTTGGCAGATGACTCAAGGAAAACTATATGTGAAACCAGTGAGAAATAGCTACAGGAAATCTTTATTAAGCCAGATAACATGATAGGCTTTTAATGAAAAGAGTGACTGGGTTCTGGTTGGGGATTTTTTCACTATATGTATGATCCTTGTAGTTTGAATTAGGATGAAAATGTAAATATATAGTGAATTACTTGCCTGATTCCTGGCCCTAATTTTTGACGGCATCAATATACTTCAAAACTATGTTTTCTCCGACATTTAAATGAAATAAAAATTCCTTCTGTTTTATTAAAAAAAAAAAATCATATTTGTCTTGTACTTAAGCAAATTCTGCTCAGTTTAGTCCCATGTGCTATTAGAACTCAGTTGTACTTTGTAGATATCATTGTACTTTTCTTTAAAATAGGAATGGCTTTGATGTTTTCAAAGTTGCTCAGGGAATTTGGATGATCAATTAACATTTGCTTTCATGGGAGCTAGAAAACTGTTTAATTATTTTTATATAATGCTTTAAAAAGCTTCAGTGAATACATTTAGCTATAATCTGCAAGAACAGGCATCTAATACCGTTCCAACCCCCACACAATATTTAAGTCCCTATTGCACTTTGTGTACCCTCCTAGACACACATGGCTCATAACAGACACTGTTATTAAGAAATCTTTCCATGGGTCACTAAAGTAACTTTTACTTGATCATGGTGTTTATCACTATAGCTTGTTCAGTTTTTCTACTTAGTAGATGGATTATAAAGAACACCTAAAGGGGGTCTCAAATTGTTTTTATATAGAATGGTTGAAGTGTACTTACTGAGTCCATTTAGTTAGCTATAGCCAAAACATATAAGTGGATTTATGCAAACATGTTTTTCACTACTGGAAAAAACAAAAGGAAAAAAATGAGAAGGGATAGAATTATTCAATAAGTAGTAGGACCAATGATGTCTCTTTTCTTACAGACATCTTACATTTTTCTGTGACTCTGTATTTTCCATATTCAGAGCATCTCTTCAAAACTCTCTTCTCTCTCTGTCAGTACTCTGAATTCTCTCTTTATTGGTTGGACTAGAAGCACTTTATCTTTTTCTTCACTTCTAGCTGAACACATGCCTATCAGGGTGACACTGATTTTGTCAGAACACCAAATAGAGCAACTTTTCCTATAGAGGAATAATGTGGGTCTTGCTTACCTTTATACTAGTAGGGACTTTTAAAGATTGTCTCTTTGTTAAACATCACTGTAATCAGCCTGTAAGTTCTATAAATATTGGGAATCTGAAGGAGTGCTGGTGAAAACCTTATGCAAATGCACAAGACTCATTTTTCAATGAGCAGAACTAAAAATCTCACTGTTATCAGAACTACTGCTGTATTTCTGAGTTTGTAACTCCAAAAGAATCATCTAATATTATTTTAAAACACATTTGCATACTAAATCTGCTGATGCTTTAACATTTATAATCTTTATGTTGTAGTAGTTTTAAAATTAATTTCTACTCCAAATAAATCAAATATATGTTACAAAATAAGAAAGGGGGAAACAAAATCCCTTGTTGGCAAGTTAAATTCAAAGTGTTTTCCAGAAATGGCCATCAGCCAGTTTCAAGTCTGTAGGAAAAGATGCTCAAAGAACTCACAGTTCACTAGCACAAGAATTAACAGCTATGCTATTAGGACTTTCTTTCCTTCTACATTAGAGTAAGCTGTGATGATCCACAGTAATTTTAGGACTAAGAGGTCCAAAATGGTCTCAGTTTAAGTCATCTGCTATACTGAGCAAAATGCTACTGCCTTTATTAAAGCAGATCAGTCATGCTTGCCACAAGTAGAAATAGACCGAAAAGAAATGAGGGGGAAAATGAAAGAAGAAAAACCTGTTAAATCTTAAAATATTCTGACTAATTTCTTTGTTGTTTTTTTTTTCTTTGAAGTCTTTCCTCAGAGACAAGGCAAATATTGGTTTAAAATATATGATAAATTGTGAGAATCTATAAATATGGTCACACACTAAGCATGATGGAATTTACTGCTGCTGCACTGCCTGTCTCAGACACACAGTAGGTTACTCACTCTTCAGCACAGAGCAGTTACATTTTCTCAGTTGGGAGCACAAGATTATACGCAAGACTACATTTCTCAGAAGTCCATTTCCTAGATTTAGGCACTGTGGACCTCATCACTTCTGTATTAAGAACACCTGATAAGGAAAAACATGGCCATGACCATCCAAATCCCCCCTTTTTATCAGTAATGTTGACTATCTCACTGCTAAAAATGTTAAGTAGAGCAGCAACAACAGGAACAGTCATTTACTTTTGGAGGAATGTGACATTTCTACTCTTTTGGTACATTAGCTCCTTTTGAAATGCCACAGAACATGCACAGAATGGGTGAAATTTAATAAAAAATTACTTATGCAAAATAGAAGATAAAAAGGACAGAGAAGGTTATGGTTGGAAGTTAAGAGAAGTTAAAAGATATATATCAAGATTGGGAAGCATCAAATAAAATGAAAAAAAAAACAACATAAATAAACTTCCTCTGGGAGAAATAGAAACAAATGGCAATACTTTAGTCAGACCAATTCTATTTAAGGGCAAAAAACAGGGAATAACTTAATGGGTGGCCAATATACAAAGACCTGTCCTTCAGTCCAACAAATGGCCAAGAATCCTAAACAGGAAAGCATTGTAGAAAATAAACAACTTGTGAATGTGAGCAGAAGCAGCTGGAATCAGGCTGTTCCCAACCCTTTAATAAATCCAAGATGTAAAAAGCTCAGAGGAATAAATCTCTAAACCAGGAGTGATCAGTACGTGGTTAATACTTGAATTACCAAGGTGCCACATAACAATTTAAGGCACAGCAAGAAAGCATGGGCAATTTGGGGCACTGAGAACAAGGGCAAGTTGAGGAGCATGTGGAAAAAGAATTTAGTTAGCTTTCCTGGAATGACTGAGAGGTTCAGAGGAAGCTAAAACTACCTGGACTACTCACACTGCTAGAAAAACACCAGCCAATTGATGAGAAATACTCTTTTTACCTTACTGGCAGTCAGAGAGATTTACTGGGGTTGAGTGTCTCTTGATATTCATGGAATAAGGTCTGGATGATTTTTTAATTTTTGTTTTCATTTGTCTAAAATAAATTAGACAAATTCCTCATCATAAATTAGGAGGTTTCACTCCTGTAGAGCTTGGGAATAAGCAGTAACGAGAAGATCTGACTCTTCCCACTGCCGGTCCCAAAGCAGCCTGAGATTCAGAAAAACCTCTTTGGCACCGGTTCTGTAAACACTGGTCCTGTGACTAAAGTTAGGGTCACCAGTATGAACTGAAGCAAAATTAAACTCTTGATAGGTGTTTGATTTCTCGACAAATGTCGTTAAAACACTTTCCAAATACTTAATAAGGGGCTCGTGAACTCTAGCATTAGAAAGAAATTACTTGGCATGAAAAATTTATTCGTGCAACTATGTGTCAAAAGGGAAAGACTCACAAATGAACCTGGAAATACATGGGTCCAATGTGAAATGGAGTCAATGTGTCCTTCCTCTATCACTACTTCATAAAGTAGCAACTTCAGAAAATATCACTTTGGGAACTCTCTCAATATCTCAGAAATGGACATTTCCAGATGCCTGCAATGATGCTTAGAAAAAGAGAAATTGAAAAGCATCAGAGAACTTTGAGTAGAATGCTAGGTGGAACATTCATCCAGTCCATCTATAGTAACTTTCATTTACTGTAATCAATCTACCAATTCCACAGTAATTCAGACACTGTTTTTATTGGAAGAAGAGAGACTATTAAAGTTAACATTACATAAACCATTATTAGCGCTTTTAAAGGATGGAGGAACTTAAAATTATTTAAAATATTGATAAAAAGTAAGTTTTATTTAATTGTCGTAAAATAGAAAAAAAAAAAGATGAACTGCAAATATAATGGAATCATAGAATATGTTGATTTGGAAGGGACCCATCAGGATCACCGAGCCCAACTCCCATGCACAGCAGTCACACCATGTCCCTGAGAGCGTTGTTCAAACACTTCCTGAGCTTGTCAGGCTGGTGCTGTGATCACTGCCCTGGGGAGCTGCTCCAGTGCCCAACCACCCCCAGGGTGAGGAACCTTTTTCTAATATCCAGCCTAAACCTCCCCTGAGACAACTTCAGGCCATTCCCTCACGTCCTGTCAGTGGACACAAGAGGAAAGAGATCAGTGCCTGTCCCTCCTCTTCCACTCACAAGGAAGTCGGAACTTCAGAAAACAGAGGAAGTCTCCTCTTCTCCAGGCTGACAAAGTGACCTCAGCTTCTCCTTGTACAGCTTCTCTTTCAGACCCTTCACCATCCTTGTGTCCTTCCTTTGGATGCCTCTAAGAGCTTAATGTTTTTAGTAACTCTCTTTTCTAGCTAGATTAGAAAGTCACAGTCAAGAGGAGCTGAGGGCTTCATTTATGTGAATTATTCTAATTTAAAAAACAACCTTTAATGTCAAGATGTTCATATTTGTGCTGTGGCCCTGACCAGAAGTAGAAAGCAAAGTGGGAAAGTGAAAAACAAGTCAGTGAGGTACAAAACTCTTTTGAAATTTGTGAGGAAATTAGGGGAAGAAGGGTTTACTGTAAGCTTTTAGCGACAATTTAGATTCTGCCCTTATTTTAGCTAAAGCTGTTCAGCCATCTGATAATGGAAAGTGATGTTTTCAGGATGAATAGTAGAACATACCTGCAAGGAACAATTCTGACTTTTTTGTAATACTGAGAAACATTTTATGAGTGATTACGGTTCAGTTAGTAGCTATTCAAGCTAGGCTTTTGGTTAACTGAAGCAGATTGACAATTTGAGTTTCTCAGAAATACAGATGGACAAGGTCAGTGCATCTCTATTTTTCAGCCAGGCAGTCAGGTAAAATACTAGCCAACTGAACTCCATAACTCCATCTGTATTTTTAATTTTTTTTCACTTCCTTTTTAATTTATTTTTTCCCCTTCTCTCCTAGTTGGTTTTGTGGATAAACTTTCAGCTTACTTTTACTGTTCTTTCACTTTTAGCCTTTCTCTGTAGGCTGGTATTGTTCTATCATAGCATTGCACAAGCTCTTTCCTTCTGTGCTTTTTGCACCACTGGCTACAGACTTTAAATTGAAGTCATTAAGTTGTTGTGCGATTTTTAGACATATGACCACCAATGTAAAGGTCAAGTCACCCATTTCTAAGATAAACTGCTGAGTTATATTTTATTGAGTATAAGCCTGCATAGATCTTACTTGATATTCTTCAGTAGGAAACATCCCTACATTGACTTAAAGTGTGAAGTTAGATGAATTTAAATGTATTAGCCACAAATAGAAAAAAGACTTTCTTTTTCTGGCCCTATACTGGGACCAGAATATATGATATACAGCAGTGACATGACTCATGTGAGACTGAGAAATTGAAATATAATTCCTGATTTAAACAGAAAAAGACATTGAATCATTATGTCCCACGGGAATTTTCTAACTATTTTGAGTAACTGCCATTTTGTGGTTCTTAATAATTTTCTCTCTCCGACTTTTCTGTTTCTCCTGCCTCATAACAGAGAATCAAATTTTTTCTTAAATGTTATATTTAGTATGAAAACCTTGTTACTAAGAATGTTAATATCTCTAATGTTAATATTCTAGCAGATATCATGTTTTAAGCAGTTCTTACATTAAGTACCAACGCCACTGCAAAGGGACAGATATTTCCCAATGGAAATGATCGTACTTGGCACTGGTGAGGCCACAGCTCAAATCCTGTCGTCACTACAGAAGAGACTTTGAGGATCTGGAGCAAGTCCAGAGAAGGGCAACAGAGCTGGTGAAGGGTCCGGAGCACAAGTCCCATGAGGAACAGCCAGGGAAGCTGGGGTCTGCAGCCTGGGGAAAAGGAGGCTCAGGAGGAGCCTTACCACTCTCTGCAACTCCCTGAAAGGAGGCTGCAGCCAGGTGGGAGTTGGCCTCTTCCAGGTAACGAGTGATAGGAAGGAGGAAATGGCCTCAAGTTGCACCATGGGTTTGGACTGGATATGAGGTAAATTTCATCACCAGAAGGGCTGTCAAGCACTGGAACAGGCTACCCAGGGAAGCAGTGGAGTCACCATCCCAGGAGGTGTTTAAAGGGTAGCAGCTGTCCTGGATTAATGGTTAGACATTGTGATCATAGGAGTCTTTTCCAACAGAAATGGTTCCATGATTTTAAAGCTAATGTAGGAATAATATTTTCTGTCTTCAGCATGTGGTGCCATAGAGTCCTTCAATAACAAACTTTATGTTAATTATCAGCAGCTTCTTAAGGATCTGCACATAGGTAGCCTCATCTATTTCTCTAGCAGCACTCTCCATTTGGACTACTTCTTTTTAATGGGCTATGTAATTCTTTCAATTCATAATCTTCAAATATCCAAAACGAATGATGGAAAATCATGAAATATCACTAAATCACCACCCATTTCTTAGCTCCAGTTCAGAAAAGAACATTGAACAGAGTATAAGTATTAAATGCAGAGAATGTACCAGTAGTAATCAAATTAATCACTTCACAATTTATCATAAGCA
Source organism: Picathartes gymnocephalus (assembly GCA_013390045.1). Lineage (NCBI taxonomy): Eukaryota > Metazoa > Chordata > Aves > Passeriformes > Picathartidae > Picathartes > Picathartes gymnocephalus. The sequence goes on from WEKY01021245.1 coordinate 162,434, forward strand.
TATCAATAGTACAAAAGATATAATTTTTCTGGTAATATGGAGTCTTTTAGTGACAATTTTTTTTTGGTGTGTAGCTCTTGTGAAGGAGAGAAATTAACACCATACTTAATAAATGCAATAAAACCCTATACAACATGATAAGAGTTTTTCGTTACTGTTTAGGGAGAAGGAACTGGCTACTTTAATTTAAATTGAAACACATTTTTAAAGTTCCTGACCCCTAATATCGAAGTTGTACTTGTTCTACTTTTATGTAGGGTAAGGAAGTAGTCACGAAAAAAGACACTATGTGGGATCTAAAATAACTTTTTGTATCAAAAATGCATTTTCAGGGTGCAATATACCCAGTGAAATCCTTGCAATGATCCTTTTCAGAGGTGGAAAGATGCCACTTTAAACCTGCAGGATTTTAAGATAAAGGGACTTTAGATCATCCCACAGCATAATCTGCTTCTGGCCTTGAATATGCACACTTTTTTCCAAGATTTCATATTTGTAGAAAAGATGGACAAAGACATTGACTGAGTTGTTTTTAAAAGTATCTTTAAATTGCTAAGAGGTTGCAATCTTACAATAAGTTCCAAGGGAACTGGATTAACACAGGGGTCAGATCAGGAGGCAAGGATGAATAAAAAATTATTTGCATAATTTTATGTCATGATATATAATTTCTTACATGATTAATTTCACCACCATGTAATACGCTTGTTATTGCCCTTTACACTCATCTACACACAACATCATACGTCCTGTTTCCACATTTTGAAAGAAAAAGATGTTCCAGTCTCAGGAGGAAAGTCAGCACTATTTGCTAACTAGTTGAGCCAATGCAGTTTTGATTCACCAGAAACAGCCATGCTTCTCTGGTTCTTTTTTGCAGAACGTCAGAAGCAAAGAGCCAAACTCTTCTGCCTCAGCATTTATAGAATTGTATCAGTTCAACAGAGCCACAAATTTGCAAGTGTGTTTGTCTTTCTAGCCAAATATGCTGCCTTATTATCCTTATATCAAAATTCAGTGAGGCAAGAGGAATCCAGGCACAACAGGTATATTGCTTCACAGGAGGACATGCTGTAAAGTGAGAAGGAATTATGTTCTCTGTTGTAGGTTTCAGCTGTTCTTGATCTGCACATTACACACAAAACTTTGTCAATTGCACACAAAAGCATGTCAATGGCACTGTTCCCTACTGGCTGATGAACCGATGTTTAGGTTTAAGTTGTTACAAAAAGCCAGGTTTTGAAAATGTGATTGGGACAGCAGCTATATATGATAATGTCTTAGGATGAATCCAGATGGAGGTGGAATAGAAAATGGTAAGAAACATCTCTCCTTTTTCTCAATTTAATTAAAGAATAATTTTGGACATGCAGGAATTTAGCCTATTTTAAGGGCATAATTTAAAGACAGTACTGTTAAATTTGCCAAATGCATTAAATGTGAATTTTCATTACTCACAGAAGGAGAACCAGCAATGCTTTTCTTCCCGTTTGGGTTATTAATGCAACTCTGGGATTCTGGTATCAAAAATTGTGTTTTCAGAAAATGAGTAGAATTGCCTTGCTGAAGATTACTATTTAAATATATCAGGTTGCTCTCCAAACAACATGGGAAAAGCAAAGATAATGTAGTATCATTTTTACAAATGCGTTCATCACAAAGTATATATCTTAATCTACCGAGTTTTCTTCAGACTGAATGTTCACCACTATCTTTCTCCTTCTGATGAAACGTAGTCATCTTTTATATCACCATTTCTATAGCGGTGAAAATGAACATTTGACAATTTATTATAGGATTAGAAAAAATTACCCAAGCCTTTCTGTATAGCTTTTTGACGGTTTTGTCTGCTCTGCATTTTTTAAAGATCAAACTTTTTGCGGTCCTTACACAAATGTACATAAATTTAATGAGGGGAAAATTGAAGAAACATAATTATTTGAAAGCTTTATTTCTATTAGAAGTTTAAGAAATAGCTCTGTTTTTTCTTCTTTTTTTAAATGTAAATATATTGCATAAAAAAAAAGGAAAATTAGAAATGTTGAAGGTGAACTGAACATATCAAGTTATCCAAAGTATTTTGACGGAAGTGATGTCAATTGCTATCATATTATAAGTTCCATTTTTAAAGTTGAACCCTATTATTTTCACCTGGAATTCCAAAATTTAAGGGGACAACTTTCCACTGAATTAATAGTTAAAATTATCAGGCTCCTCAGCAAGCTCACAGTTCAACAATCTCACAATCAGCTTCAATCTGCAAAAGCAGCTCTGCAATGGGCTGCCTATTTTAACTCTGCTTAACATGGTATCTTCTGGATCAGGAGATAGAAATTAGCTCAGCCTTTGAGTTTACATCTAATCAGAGTATTTTAAGAGACATACTTTATTCCATCTCCATCCAGAAAAAACATATCATTTACATTAAAAGAATGTAAAGTATTTGTCCAATTAATATGAATTTCAAATTTATTCTGAAGCTACTGAAATGCCTGTTACTACCTATGTTTTCAGAATTGTGAATTAATAAAAAAAACTGTGAGATTGATGGGTTTGTTGTACATGGGACACAGAGTGTTATAATTTGTGTTTTGACAGTGAAATGCTTTTTGGGTACCTTATTTTGGAGAACACAAGAAATCTTTGATTACAACACAGATGAAAAATGACATTTAAATGTTTCATTAAAAAAACCTAAACATATTTATAAGGAAACATCAGCTATTATCAGAATCCTCTGAAGCCCTACAAAACAGTCTGATACATGAAAGTCAACATTTAATATGCTATAGTCTCATGTTTCTGTGCAGTAGCTCCAAGGAAATCAATTTTTCAGCTCGAGGGTGTTTTGATTTGGTGCAGTTCTGTAACATTCGTAAATGTTATCCAGAACGCCTTCAAAAATAACATAATTTAATAATCACAGCTGTTCCTACTCTGTCTTCATGGCATTGTTAAAATATCATAACAATGAGATTTATCAGATTTCATGGTACTGCAACGTGCACTGAGCTATTTTGGCAAGGTTTTAATATGACTGGAAGTGAATGAACTCAATTCAAAACTTTTAGAAGACTTTGCATGAAAGTTTTGTGGTATTTTCAAACGAAATGCTACCCTCTTCACACCTGAGATAGGATCAAATTACAGTCATGTGATAAATGTTGCATTTGTGCTCCAGGATATTGAAATTTTAAAATATTCTCCTGAATCCGGCCAAGGGATGAAACGCTTTAGTGTAGGAAGCATCCTGGGCTGTTTCAAATGGTAGTGACTACAATTGCTCTGAAAAGACTTTTGCAGTTGTGTTATGATGTTTTCTCTCTCATGTCTCACCACACTAAACATAGGTAGGTATAGCTTAAACTTCAGGCTCGTAAATTAGCAATTTTCCACAGTGTGCCTCTAAAATCACAGTGAGTAGATGGAGATGTTATCAAGGGCACCAGATTGCATTCTCTGGATCTGCATGGATCTGTAGAGGCATCCATATCTCCT
>WEKY01021246.1:0-38177 GCA_013390045.1 Picathartes gymnocephalus
TTCTACGAGGATTTCGTCTCATGCGTTGGTAGCTATTATATCCCTTTTCCCCTCTTTCGTGAATCTTTATTCTTTATTTCTTATTTCTCTCCCTCTGTCGCAATTGAGTTTTTTGAGCATAAGAATAAAACTGTTTGATTTTAAGTTAAAGTTGAATTTCCCTTGTTACTTTTGCACTCTGAGGTCGAGTTAAAAGAACCTACATGAACCTTGCTTGTAACCGAGCAGATCATGACAATGTTTAACCTGTGTTATGTTGTTTATCCCTCTTCCTGTTGTTCACTATATGGAAATGTCTTATTTAAATATGTGTATGTTGTAGATATGTTATCAGATTTTTGTTTTTTGCTAAAATGCTCTCATGTCCTATGATAGCTTGTATTCCACGAAAACCTTAATTTCTGAAATACGCTCTTTGATCATTATTTCAATCATTTAAAGTTGGGATCTGATATTAGTTGTTTCCCTGGTGTGCTGGTTTCAGCTGGGATGTAATTAATTTTCTTTACAGTAGCTAGCTATGTTTTGTATTTGTGTTGAAAACAGCATTGATAATGTTGAGATGTTGTAGTTATTGCTGAGCAGCTCTTACAGAGTCAAGGCCTTTTCTGCTTCTTGTACCATCCTGTCAGCAAGGAGGCTGTGGGGACACAAGAGTTTGGGAGGGCCCACAGCCAGGACAGATGACCCCAACTGCCCTAGATGATATCCCATACCATGTGGCATCATGCTCATATATAAAGCAGGGGGAAGAAGAAGGAAAGGGGACAGGTTGGAGTGATGGCATACATCTTTTCAAGTCACTGTTGTGTACAATGGACCTCAGCTTTCCTGGAAATTGCTGAACACCTGCCCACCCATGGGAAGTGGTGAATGAATTCCTTGTTTTGCTTTGCTTACATTTGCGGCTTTTGCTTTATCTATTAAAATGTCTTTATCTCAATCCATGAGTTTTCTACATTTACCCTTCTGGTTCTCTCCCCCATCCCACTGGTGGGGGAGTGAGTGAGGGGCTGTGTGATATTTAATTCAGCCTGGTCTTAAACCACTGACACCCAACCTAACCAAACTACACCTTACCCCAGAAAACGGAATTTGTAAAGGCTTCTGTTGTTGCTGACACTTTTATGCTGAGAAAGATTCAGCTAGATTCTAAGATGGCCATGGATTAATTTTTCCTTTATTTTTCTTAAAAATTAAATTTTAATATATTTCACTGTCCTTAAAGCTGGATTAATTTAGAAATCTTATGACCCTAAACTAGTGGTAAGTAAACTGTTATTCTAAACAGCCAGCAAGATGTTTTATTGTAATCAAGAGCATGCCAATGACGAGGGATACCAGAGGTAACACCCTAAATTAAAAGAATAATTTCCTTCAGTTAATCAAATTGGAAATACAGTTTATGGTAAATGAAGACAAATCTGAAAAACTGAATACCTTAGTGACTTTAACAGGTTACAATAACACTAGTCTATGTAAACCTGTGAATGTTTCCTTCAATTTCATTTTTTCCCACAACAGTAATTAACTTAAAATCCCAGACCCTTTATTTTCCAATTTATACTTGACTTCCTATATGTGTGAGAAATTTAAGTGCTGCATGTGTTTAAAAAGGTTAGCCATGAAATCAAACCTCTGAACTGAGGTAGAGTTGGAAAAAATTTTTATTCTTCCCACCCTACCAACATAGATATTGGTCAATTATATCTCTTTTCCTCCTCTGAAATAATTTTTTCTTCTGCAAATAATCTTTTAACATTGGGAAAAAATCTAGCATGTTCCACTGCTAAGCTATTCCACATCATTTTTAGCTATTATTCTTTAGTTATTATGGTATGCCAATCCATTTCATTATACCAGGTACCAAACCAAACAAGGACAATTAAGGGATATCTACTGCTTCCAAGATAGTGTTTTAGTAATGTTAATGGCTTTTTAGTTCAGTAAGGTAACCTTGGAACAAAAGACTGCAAGACTGCCTTAAAACAATGTATGGGATCATTCTCTTCTGATGTTTCTTCTTTCCATATAGACCACAGTTATATCAGACTTTGTGCTTATGAAGGAAGTTAAATCTACATAAATAGAGTAAGATGGTAAATATTTTCTGAGTTGTTCCACTGTCTGCAATCCAATGTCTCTTTCTGATACAATCCAACTGTGTATATGCTTGGATCAAACTTCTGAGAAAATGGATATATTGTGAAAAGAAGCTGTGAGAAACTGCATAGGAAAGAGCCATAAACAATCACGAGGGTAAAAATGCCGGAAGAAGTAGAATAATTGACATAAGACAGCCAACAGCTAAGGAATTAAGGGTGAAAAACACTGATGTAAAATGTAAAAAATCCCAAGAAAAAGAAAAATACATGTAAAGATAATGATTTAACAACATCAATGATCAGCCCCTCCCAAGAAGCAAGAGAAGCCACCCTTCTTCCTCTGATTAATGACTGTCTGAATCAGCACAGATACATGACATGTCTCATCTCAAATAACAAACATGTTAATTGTTAATCTTGAGTAAATTAGTTTTGGTCATTATTGAATATATTTACAGAAAAAAATAATTGCATTGTAATCTTAAATTATGTGAAAACTTCCTGAAAAATCTCTTTGCAACTTGGAAAAATTGCCTGTACTGTGCCTGAGAAACAAAATGTTATAAGATCATCTGAGCTGATATCCCAAATATGCAAAATACAATGCAAAATATGCAATTTTAATCTGTAAAAACTGATTGCATTGTTAGAAAACTTTAATCCATTAAACAATCCAGAGTTCTTCAATGACAGACTAAACAATTTTGTGTGATTTATTGACAGACTTCCATCAATTTGACAGTGTCTGTCTTAACTCTTTGGATGGATACTAATTTTTTTTTCATTCAATGTTATACAGTAAATTCGTTTAAGGCANGCAATAATTTTTAATTATGTGCTTGCCTTTGGTAACTTCTTCCAAATAAAATTAATCTTTGATGGTAGTATTCTTCACATGCTGCATCATGTCAAGAAATATAAATGTTCCATCACTATTTTTATGTTACTTTATAGCTGTGGAAGGACTAGCGATTTATTAGCCCTTTTACATTGTGATCATTATAATGTATTTCACATAGTGAATAAATGATGAACTGTGGTAACAGAGAGTATTTTATTATTAAAGAAAAACCCACCACGTTGTCAGAAAGTGTGAAAAGCCATAGATCTGCTTTTACCTGAATCCTAGAATAAGAAAAAAAATCTAGCTCTTTTGTGCTTTTGGCACCATTCAGTGAATGCTGCCATGGTGAACTACAGTTCAGCTTGCTTTACACAACCAAATGTGAGAGGCTATGCATTTGAGGTTCTGCACACTCTTATTTCCCTGAATCATGGGCACTGCTTGAGGAGCAAGAGTATAATTTCTAAATAAAATTTTCTAAATGGTAAAAAAATGAAAAAAGAAAACAGGAATCACAAGTGTCACTGATCATGATAATAAACAGGAATGATGATAAAATTTGTTAGCAGAAGTGTTTTCAGGCTTTCTCTGTTTCACTAATTGAAAAGTATATTTCTTGTCCTATGAATGTGAATATTAAATGAGGTACAGGAGTTAGTGATCATGTTAAATTAGTTTTCCTATCTGAAAACAGATGTAGTAACAAGCCAGAACAGCTTGCAAGTTTAGTTTTTTTGAAGGGAGAGAGGGAGGGAAGGAAGGAAGGAAGGAAGGAAGGAAGAAGCAGACAGACAAAAGTTTGATATACACAACTTCATATTGGCAGGTGCTTATATTACAATAAGACACTATTAGTAGGATCCATGGGAGAGTATATATTTTCCTGAGCAGCATGTGAAAGGAATAAGTGTGCCAGGAACATACTACTCATCCTCTCAGAAAACAACATAAATACAAATGGTCAGTGATTAACCTGTTATTAGTATGCATGCCACAGCAATATGTCAAGAGGATGAAGATAGTTTCCAATGCCTTCATCAAGATTAGATTATTAATACATATAATTGAAGGCATAAATCTACAAGAATCAGCTCAGCCAGTCAGTGGCCAAGTATCCAAATTATAGCAAGATTTTATGTGTCAATCAACAAATATTCGCAATTTCAGCTGATATGCCAACAAAGAAAATTTTCAATTGCTTCTTCTATACAGCCCACTACATGAAAACACATTTGTGAAATATCTAGTTATGAATGTTGATTGGTAAAAAAAAAAACATATTTTGAATCTGCAGGTAGAAATGCCATAATTAAGCAGTGGGTTGTATTACCTGCTCAGAGATACTAGAGGCAGATATCAGAATTACTTGATTACTATAGTAATTATTTAAAAACTGACTAGATAAGATGCCATCATAACACTGATTTATATATGGCTATTATGAAAAGGCACAAGCCTCATAAGTAATCATGAAGGCCAATGACAAGGGTTATGATCAGACACATTTTTTGTCTCTCTATTAGCTCTATCTTATCAAGTAATATCAGTTACTAAGAGTTGTTCTTGATGCATAGCTTAAGGGAGGATTACAAGAGGAAGTTAAAGACCGTGATTTTTAAAAAGTATGAACTTTGCAATAGATCTTATGCAATCAATTCAGTGTATATAAATCCTATAAAACTTATGATTAAGGATATACTCTTCTAGACCATCTGGCAAATAATCATAAACCAAAATATTTATCTCAGAAGAAATGTAATGTATCAGCATTTCATGGGACTTACCTATTATTTAACCTTCTGTAGGACAGAAGAAGGTCAATCCTGATACCATAATTCTGCAAACACTATCACTTATTAGTCTATATCCAAATAACATATATACACTTAAATGATTTAAGCATCTCCTTGCTGTTAATTACTCCTAAAGTGTTACATGAAAATGCAGTTCTAGTATATGAAACTCTAGGAGGTGGTCAAATATTGTGTTAGATCTATGTGAATTCCCTCTAAATTTTTGTGATTTCTAGCTGATATAGCCTTACTACTGATCTATTCCAGATACAGTAGTAGAAAGGTTTGCTATTAGGTTAATCATGAATATGTTAGCAATTTTTTTCTTTACAAAACTTTGATTCATCAAAACATTTTTGGTTTTAGTAGAAGCATACAGATTTTGAATGTTGCTTTGATCATAAAAGATTTCCTAATTATTTCTCCCTGCACATCCACAACCAAATCACATATCCAAGTCATGGGTCGTAATAACTTCTAAGAAAATCAGTCTTTTACTCTTTGAAGATTTTTTCTGACATTTTTCTGTGCAGCTGAAGTTCCTCCTATCCTTGACTTTCACTTAAAACTGCATGCTTTTTTTGCATATATATTCTTGGATTTAACAGGAGGGAGAGGACAGTAAGGAGGTATATTGAAGTCCACCAAAAGGCAAAAAATGCCTTTGAACAACTTGCAAGCAGTACAGAGACGGAGACAGTGAGTTTTCTATTGCAAGGGCTTTGCTTGAAGCAGAATGAATAGCTCCTAGAATGAAAAAGTTCAGCTGTGGGTACCCTCTAAGTCAGGAGCACCACCCTTTGGAGTATTGATTGTTCATGGTTATTTTTTAAATAGAGTGCTAAAGCCAAAAGCCAAGGAGAAGCCAAAGTCCAGAAACAGGAGTGATGGGTTTTGCCTCCAGAGAGCTGAAAAACATAAAGGATGAACAGCACAAAGAATAAATAATTTCTTAGAACTAAAAGGAATACAAGCTATTGTCTTAGTTACGCCAGGAGGAGGAGGGAACATCTTTCTTGGATTGTGTACTAGGCGCTACACACGTACCTTACATCCCTAACTCCTTTGGAGTTTTTAGTCTATGGAACTTTAAATTCTCCAGTCAATGCCTTCACCAAGCTCTTCCTGTAGCTGTACGTAGTTGATGACTGTGACATTGTGCTAGCCAAACCCACTGTATTCAAGGCCTGTCCAGTGAGCAGCCATTAACTCTACAAATAAGAGAAGAGCTTTTTTTAAGGAATGAAGATATACTAGCCAAAGCTTCTTTTCAGTTCATAGGAAAGGGCACAAAATATATGGGGAGAAAAGTCATAGTAATCATGCATGTCTGATCGTAAGTGAACTGATTTGGAAGAGGGTATGAAGATATTTCCTACTCTCTCTTAAACCAAATGTGAAACAATAGCAAATGACTTAGACTCATTTAAATACCTGTTTCTTAAGAGAAAGGGCCAGAAAGGGGACTGTAATAAATTAATTTAAAATATCCTCCCAGCATTACAGCTGCAGCTGCTCAATAGACTTCATTGAGCAGCATTATCCAAACTCGTAGCTGGGAGTTTGGTTGGTGAGACAACTACACGGGAAAAATACACAAGGAAGAATAGTAATACAGCTCAGATACTGAGGACATGGGGTCACTAATATGTTGTCCTCTGAGAAAGATAAAAAGAACCATATAGTTCTTCATACAAGAGTCCAGAGTTGGGGTAGAAAAAGTTTATGAGGTATCTTTTCTTTATAATGCTGTGAACCATCTGTGTAGTAGAGGTGCTCGACACCAGGTAAACTGTATCTCACTCTCTAAAACTTCCCAATCCTCACTCCAAAACAAACCAGCCAACCAAAAACCAACCCACCCCTATGGGGGCATTAGTAGTTTGTACACCAATTTCCTCTATCTATTGATTCACAAATGTCTTACTTTACTGATTTACTGAAACAATAATTATCAGATGTTTAATTCCCATCAGAAAAAACACTAAAGTTAGACATTGTCAACACTTCACGTTACAAAGATAACACTTCATATCAACTAGAATATTTATTATGTAAGTCTAAGACCACTATGATACAGTCAGATAGGACCTATCAAACAAAAAACTGACTTCAACAAAACAGTGAGTGCATGAAGTAGTGCTAACTAAATTGCCATCACATTGTTTTCAGCTATTGACTGTGAAAACTGACAGTGCTTGAATAGTGTCAGATTTTTAAAGCCTGAAATACAAAGCAGGAGAGGAATTGAACAGTTATGACACTCTTAAGGTTTTGAGATCTCAAAATTCCACTGACTGAAACCATCGTATTTATTTCAGCACTTTGATATATGTGATATAATAAAACCATGTCATCTTTTCCTGATATAATTTTATTAATTTTGAAAAATATTTTATGTAATAATGTTTTTAATATGGAATTAAATTAAATATTTAGATTAATTATTATAGGATTCAATTATCATAAATGTTTATTGCATGTTTGCAAAAATTATATTTTGGCTTCATTAACAATATATTCTTTTTTGGAGTGAAATATTTATAGAATTTTTTACATAACAAGGCAGATGGATTACTCTGAAAACTTAACAGGTACATCCTATTTAGAGTCTCTTCGAAGACAAGTCTTGATTACTGTGACTAAAATGTCAGATGTTACTCTTCATTTCCAAAGGCAATCTCAGATTTTGCTTGCCTTCTCATTCAAATGTTTTCTTGACAGGTATGTTGAATTAGCTTTCTATTTGGCTTCAAAAATTAATCCTACGGGTCTTTTTGCAAGCATATTTATTTTTGAAGACAAATAAAACTATGTGAATATTGATATATTTCATCAGCTGTTCTGTATTTGATGAAAAAAACCTGATATAACTCCCACTAATATCTGCAAGAGTCTTTCCTTTGGTAACTGTATATGTTAAAGCAGCTGTCTTGTACTAAAAAAATATAGGTGTAATATTTCACTCTTTTTCAGGTGTCTAGGGACTGATATTAATAATATGCCCATCCTTGATGATTTATTTTCAATTTCATTTCACTTGGGTTATATTTTCTTGAAGTCAGACTATTTTATGAGAAATTAAACTTTTCCCCCCTTTTTTGAATAATTATCCTTGTAAAGAATGTTTGAATTTTATTTGAAAATGGATAAACAGGCAACTGTTCCATGACAGTTGATTTCATGATCTTTCATGTCCTTTGTTGAGCTTTACTGAATCTCACCATAAACCAACATTGATTTGTGTGGCTATTTCAGCATTTAAGAATTATAGACTAAAACTATGTTACATTAAGCATTGTAGAAACACCTAAGAACAGGGTTTAGCATCTGGGTGATAATTGCCCATAGATAAAATGCAGAGGAAAAGGAAACTATGTAGCTCAACAGTTAGGTACAGTCTGATGACTGCAGATTTCTTTGTAAACATTAGAGAAATTATGAAAATATTCTCATGCAACTCACATATAACTAAACTGACATTCAGATGGAGTTGGCAGATTGCTTCTGTCCAGTTGCACACACTATGGACAGTTTATTTGAAAGTAAGCAAGCAAGCAAGCTGAGTTGATTTCTTTGGTCCCTTGAATATGTAACTCTCATGTGGGGAATGTCTAAAAAAAAAACCATTAGTCACTGTCCAGATGGAAATGAGGTTTCTGTTGCAAGATTCCATAACAGAAACTTTAGCAGGATTGGGTATGACTCTCCTGAAGTCTCATGATGCAGGTGATCCATAGTCTTATGTGACCAACTCAGCTCATGTGTGATCCATTGCCATAGATTTTCTTAATCCACATGTAAGGCATCTCCTAACTTTCTTAAGTATGTACAAAAGACTGTTCTATATGTCCATTTCTGCATTTGCAGACAGTTTTTATTATAAATTCATTATACATTATAATAAATAATTTTTAAATTATATATAATTTATAAATTCATTATAAATCTTTTATCTGCACAATTGGATCAGTTTTGTAGCATGAACCACATGGGGGAGTCTCCAGAAAGATGAGCCAGATCCTCTGTAAAGGACATTAGCTAACATACTTAATGACAGAACTTTGTCCTTCCAGAGAAGGAGAAGCCTGGAGGGAATTTTCAGGACAGTCTGAAATTTCTGCTTAAAGAAGCCCTTCACCTATTAAGTTGTGAGTGTTGCTAAGAGTTCAATGAGTTACCCAGTATCAACCTGCTCCATTGTCTCAAACCTGTCTATTACCTCATAAATGAAGATGTCTGACTGCGCAGCTCCTGGACCACCCAGAGAACTAATTTTCCTCAGGAATATTTGGGTTTTTGCTCTAAAGTGTTTATTTGGAAAAATATCCTTTAACTATTTTTAAAAATAGATTACATGTGCTACAGTTATAAGCTGTACACAGAAGAAATATTGATCCCTCATCCGAGCATGATTTTAAAGCTGAAGAATGTGTCTGTCCCCAACAACCTAGAAAACCCAGTGAATCTCAGAGTATTTTCAGATTAACATTTAAGGGTAATGTGACTCGTTATACTGAGAAAGTTGCAATTTTTATTGGAATACTGGGTTTTCAGTATATAAATTACCAATTTCCATTTTCCCCCTACTGTAAGCTGTGCAAGTGTATCTGATACCAATATCTCATTGACTCTTCTAGCAAAAAATAAGATAAAAATATTAGTGATATGAAAAAATAAGTGTGGCATTGTCCTGGTTTCAGCTAGAGTTAATTTCTTAGTAACGTTACAGGGGTGTGTTTTGGATTGGGAATGAGAATAGTGTTAATAATACACTGATGTTTTGGTTTTTCATTAAGACATCTAGGACTTTTTTCCTGGTCTCATGTTCTGCCAGTGAGGAAGTGCACAAAAGAAACTGGGAGGGAGCATAGCTCGGACAGGTGACCTGAACTAACCAAATGGAAATTCCAGGCCATAAAATGTCAAGCCCAGTAAATAAACCAGAGGAAATTACCTGAAAGGGCAGCTGATCTGGGTTCAGGAAGAGGCGTCTGGCATTGGTCAGTGGGCAGTTACCAATTGTATTGTGCATCACTTGGTTTTCCCTTTTAACTGTCATTATTATTATTATCATCGTTTATTACTGTATTTATTTTCAATTATTAAACAGTTTTTATCCCAACATACAAGTTTTACTTTGATTCTCCTCCCCATTTCACCTGGGTGGGGAGGAGAAAGGGAGGATTAAGCAAGATGCTGCATGGTGCTTAATATCCAGCTGGGCTGGAACCACAACAGACACGCTGACATGAAATAATGTTTATATCAAATACCACAGAAGAAGCAGGAATAGAATAATAACATCCAAGAGTCAAGACAAAGAGGATGCTAAAAATTCCTAGCACTTGTATACACATATCCGTTAAACTTTGCACTTCTTTCACATTCTACCTGGTTATAGCAAATGATGTCTCTTAAGATAGAAATGACGTTGTATGTAAATACTTCTATGTCTCAATAACATTCTTTTCCACTTACATGAACTTTTACTCACTAAACTGCTAAAATATTTGGATTTTTTAATTGTTTGTTTACTCCTACATGGAGCTTTAAAAATGTTTCTGTTTACAGATGTGTGTATATATATAGAGAGTGAGAGAGTAAATTGCACTTATATATTAAATGAACTGTTCATTAAAATTGAAATATTTCCTTAATTTAAGATTAGATTAGGATTAAAAATCTTTGTATAGATTTTCTATTTTCCTTAATAATCAGAAACTTGTTTACAAATTTCCTATTCAATTAATAAGCTGCATAGAAAAGCTGTGAATATCTTAGTCTACCACCATTAAATGACTTTTTCACAAAATATTTGCCTTTAGAAATGTCCTTAAAAATAAAAATATTTATAAGAATTTTTTCTCAAATAAGGTAGCCATAAACTTACACAACTACTTTTTTTTTTTTTTAATTACATGTAAAGAGAAAATAATGGAGTTTGCAATGAGAGCTGACAGAAACAGGTAATAAACAATGGATATCCTTAAAATACTGATACAAAAAAAAAATTTTGAGCATTTACATTAAATAATTTGGTGCAATATTTTTCCTCCTGCTGCCACCTTTGTTTCAAAGAAACCTTCCTTCTCCAGTATCAGCTGGTAATCTGTTATGCCACATCACAACTTGCAGGGAAGAGCTTTATTCCTTTGTCTCTGACTAAGGCTCAGTTATTCTTAAGTACATTTTTACTATTTGTTATCCTCATTTGACATTGACTGAAACAGTAACACTATGGGGCAGAGGTTAACTTCAAGTGAATATTGTGAGTCAAAGCAATACAATATAGGTGTTTCTCAGGTCCTAGGCTGTTGAGAGCAGTAGTAATGTAGAAAGCTGTTTTCAGCAGCCTGAAGAGTCACTTACAACAAAATCACACAGGGCAAAAATGCCAGCACCTTCATCTTGACTCCTGTTTGGAAAGTTCTGATGCCGCATCACTACACAACCGGCACATGTTTTCCGTCTCTCTTTTTGCCCTCGGCCCCTATGACCTTGCTGCAATATAAGCCAGTGGAAATGCCCAGGACAACTGACAATGTAGTGATCTCACCAAGAAATGTAGAAATCATTCACAACATGAGAAATTTTACACTTACTTCAAACTGAAGATCTTATGGTCTTTTAGTAAAATGGTTGCTGGTTTAGAGGAAGGTTCATGCCAGAGAGGGAAAAAAGGGTCAGTATCAGTCAACCAGGCTCCAGGGGAGATTTCCGACCGTGATCTGTGCCACAGACTCATACCAGTTATTCTTATACCCCTTAAGTGTGTATCATTTGGTTCTAGGGAAAAAAAACCCAAAACTAACCAGAACCCAAAAACAGTGAGGCAAAAAGTTATAGGAACCTGTTGAAGTTTTCTACCAGTAAAACACTTTAAAACTCTCAGATGCAAAATTAGATAAAAAAGGTAATGGAATAAAAAAAAAAAAAAATCCCAAGTTCTATAAAAAATTTTAAAACTTTGAAAAGTAATAACAATTCATTCCAAACAAGAGATTCAAACCTACAGCATCATGTACAAAGTCTAATCCATGGAGCCTCTCTGTGCCCTGTAGTCCTACAAAAGTAATGAAAACACAGGCTAAAAATGCAAAGAGAAAAATTCTAGATTTTGTTTGCCTTGTAGTTCTCTGGGCAGTCAGTCTCTGAAGTACAACCATTCAATTCTTGTGTTAATGTAAAAGCACAACCTTGAGATATAGACAAAATAATTTTGAATATTACTTTTGTTTCTTTTTCCTTCCCCCCCCCTCCATTTTTTTAACACCTTGAATAATCCCCATGGAAAACTGTGTTAGTATTACAATTTTCTATGGTTCTCATCAGCTGCATATCAGTATGCCTATTGTCACTGTTCAGTGTATATTCCAAATATGAAAGTGCTCAGCTCCAGATAGAAGTGTCATTGTAAAGGAAAATCAGAGTGCTTTAGGGAAGACTTTGTTCAATAATCACTGTTTCTGACTGCAATCTGTGAAATCTTACTCTTGCAGAATAAAGCCAAGCACAGATATTTCTCCTTTTACTTCTGTTGGGTTTTTTTTTTTAGTACCTTTTCTTTTTTAATCTTTGTTGCCCATACTCCGCATACTAAAATCCGAAAGGTTTTTAGTAATTGTTCATGGAAGAATGAAAGAAAAATTATTTATAGAAGCCAGTTTCTCACTTGGATGCATAAAATTAAAAAAAAAAAGTAATAAAAAGACATTTAATATGAATAAATTCTATGTATGCAAATTTGGAATACCAATATCTAAATAATTCAACCATTGCTATAGATGATGACATGGACAAGGCAGAGGTGTTGAATGCGTTGTTTACCTCTGTCTTCAACATGGATGATAGACCCAGGGAGTCTCAGTGGCCAGAGCTGGAGGATCATGACTGTGAGAAAGATTGACTCCCAGTTGAGCCTGAAATTGTGTGTGATCTGCTGCTCCAGCTGGATCCCTATATATCTTTTGGACCTGATGGGATTCACCCAGGAGTGAAATAGTCAGCTGGTGTCATTGCAAAAACTCTCTTGATGATTTTTCAGCAGTCTTGGCAATCGAGAAAGGCCCTAGTTGACTGGAACCTGACAAGTGTTGCCACGATTTTCAACAAAGGCAAGAAAGAGGACTCCAGAAACTACAGGCCTTTACTCTCACTTCAGTGCCTGGTAAAGTTTTAGAGAAGATTATTCTGAAAGGTATTGAAAAACACCTGAAAGACAATACAATCATTGGTTACAGCCAGCACAGCTTTGTGAGAGGAAAGTCCTGTTTATCAAACCTGATTTCCTTTTAAGACAAGGTAACCGACCTAGCTGGTTATGGGAAGCCAATTGATGTAATTTTTCTGGACTTCAGTACAGATTTTGATACCGTGTCTCAAGTATCCTTCTGGATAAAAGTCCAGCACACAGCTGGATAAACACACGATGGGATGGGTGAGCAACTGCCTCATGGGTCAGGCACAAAGGGTTACAGTGAGTGGGGTGACATCAGAGTGGTGACCTGTCACTAGTGGGGTTCCACAGGGCTCCATCCTCAGCCCTGTGCTCTTCAACATCTTCATAAATGACTTGGATGCAGGACTGGAGGGGACCGAGCAAGTTTGGAGATGGTGCAAAACTGTGAGGAGTTGTTGACTCCCTCATAGGCAGGGAGGCCCTGCAGAGAGTCCTTAACAATCAGAGGACTGAACAATCACCAACCATATGAATTTCAGCAAGGGAAAGTGCTGCATTCTGTACCTCAGATGCAGCAACCCCAGGTGTATGTACAGCCTGGGGAATGAGATGCTGGAAAGCAGTGCCATGGAAAGGGACCTAGGGGTCCTGATTGAAGGAAAGTCAAATATGAGCCAGCAGTGCCCTGGCAGCCAGGAGGGCGGTGCGTGTCCTGGGGGGCATCAGGCACTGACAGGCAAGGGAGGGGATTGTCCCACTCTGCTCTGCACTGGGGTGGCCTCACCTTGAATATTGTGTGCAGTTTTGGGAACCACAATATAAGAAAGATGTAAATTTCTTATGAAGTGTCTAAAGGAGGGCTGTGAAGATGGTGAAGGGCCTTGAGGGGAAGCCATATGAGGAGTGGCTGAGGTCACTTGGTCTGTTCAGCAAAAGAGGAGACTGAGGGGAAGCCTCATTGCAGTCTACTAATTTCTATTGGGGGAAAGAGGAGGGGCAGGCACTGATCTCTTCTGTGTAGTGACCAGTGACAGGACCCACAAGGATCACCCAGTCCAACTCCTGGCCCTGCACAGCACCATTCCCAAGAGGCACACCGGGTACCTGAGAGCATTGTCCCAACACTTCTTGAACTCTGTCAGGCTTGGTGCTGTGACCACTTCCCTGGGGAGCCTGTTCCAGTACCCAACCACCCTCTGGGTGAAGAACCTTTTCCTAATATCCAACCTAAACCTCCCCTGACTCAACTTCAGGCCATTCCCTCTGGTCCAATTCAGGATATTCTATGATTCTATGATGTTAAAACTATGCTGTAGCTAGTGTATCACATAGGGTCACATAAAAATATTGTTTTCCAGAACCTCTAAATGAGAATAGACAATAAAGAGTAAAGATTAAAATAAGCAGTATTTCTTCTTGAAAAACACAGGCAAACACCAAGTATATAAATTTCGCTATATCTAAGACCTCTATAGAGCAGGACTGTTAAAAGCATTAAATTAACACTAAATGCATTCAAAGCTGAGGAAAAAGCTCTGACATCCTTTAATCAGCAGAGGAAAAGACTGCACACTTTTCTTTATTACCTATATACACTGAATTTTAGCCAATTACCTTTGTTCTTTAATGAACTCTTTATTTTTTACAAATTTTATCAGAAAATTACAGCATTTCAAATGGAGAAAATAGCGTGTACTAAAAAGTATTTTAATCTCACATAGAAAAATATGCAAGACATCAGTATCTTTCAAATAGATTGGACAACTTCAAAGCTGAAACAGGTACATTTTACCAGTGAGGTAAAGTAACAGTGATAAATTCTGTCCATCTTGGACTTTTCATATGAGATCAATATCAGAAAACAGATTTAGATTAATATATGTTGCTAGGCTCAAACCAGGAAAAATATTGTCAGTACTACACAGATCAAACTATACTGCCTAATTCATTCTTCTGGAGTTAAAATATTTATTTGTTTCAGACTATGCTTGGATGCATAAACAAAAATAAGTGACACTAATAAACCAATAATCTAATCTCAATTGCAAATTTCCAAGCATTTTCTAAGTAAATATATATTAATCCTTGCATATTACACTGTATTAATTAATTGATATATAAAAATATAATTAAACTCTAAAAAGAAGTAAGAATTATTTGAGATAGTGATGGAACAAAGAGAGTCCTTTTTCCAAGTCATATCTTGTTTTATAAACTGAATCATGATCCAAAAATTTTATGTACCAAAACAAGAACAGAAAATTACATTGGCTGGAAGTTGGCTACATTTTTAAAGAGAGAACAAAATTAATAAACCAAAAACTGTTCACATTTTCAGAATATAAATATTTGTTTGCTTTCATATGTTTTAAATCCTCCATTAAGGTCACCATTATTTCACAAAGAGACAATCTTCTTTACATGTCAAAAAAAAAAAAAAAAGACATTGTTATTTTTCCCCCCTCCTCCTCTTTTCTTATTTCATCAGCTGGATATAGAAAACTATTCTTGAATAAAATGATGAGTTTTTTCCTAAATTATTTCACATGTCCTATTTCAAGAGTTTGTCTGTAGTGCTACTCCATTCGAGTGTCAAACAGGTTAAAACACAGCAGTAAAAACCTCAACCTCTCCACCATTCCAGGAAATTTGAGTTCATATTTCACATTTCACTCTGTTTCATTTAGAAGACATGAAAGATTTCTTTGCTCATCTTTAGAATAGCAGGAATGCGCTGGGTTGAGTTTTGAGGCCGTTTTTTGTTGCATTTTTTTGTTGTTTTTTACTATTAAATCTAAGAAAAGGTATGAAATTTTTATCTAACTAGATAAATACATTATAAACTACTTTGTGTTGGCTTCAGATTTTTTTTAAACCTTCATTTTTAATTGTCCTTACCTTAATAGTCTGAGGAAATAGTAAACATTCTCAAGAGGAATAGAGAAGACATTGTAAAACCTGTTTTATTTTATTGTCTGACATTTTTTGTGCACATATGTCTTCGTTAACCTTGGGAAGCCACTTAATGTGTTCATGGATTCAGTGCTGTCCTTTTGGCTACTATAAATCTGCAAAATATCTCATGCTTCTGACATATCAGCTGAAATCAGTCCAAGAGGAATGTCCTTACTGATTATATTTGTTCTCAGAAAACCATGCGCCTCTGATAACACTGTTTTTGCCTGTTTGTTTAAAAATTAATTGGAAAAGGGACAACAACTATTATATCATAAGTGAATATGTCTTATTTGGAGGAATTGAATAGTTTTGATTATAAATTTACAATCAATGGTCTACTTGGAATGATTTTATAGTGAAATAAAAATTGCATTTTGTGGCTGTAGACTGATAAATTTACTATCTACATTTAAGAAAAAGAGGGAAAAAGTTATCCAGAAAAAAAGAGGTCCAATCATCTGAATTCTATGCTTTAAGGGAAATAATAAAAAAAAAAAAAAAAGCGCTGAATTTCAGGCATGGAAGTAAGTGGAAAAGCTTATAGAATACATATGAAAGTTAATTTTTGCCAGACAAAACCAAACTTTTTCTTGTTAAATTTGCTGATTTACTAGACAAGGAAAAAGAGAGAGCACTGACTCCCTTTCCATGTTTTTCTATGTTTTTCCTTTTTTTATTGTTAATAAGATCATAAAGAAAGGAAAGGAAAAATGAGTGCCTCTTAATTTGCCCCATCCTTCTATGACAGAATTCTTCAAATTTACAGGAATTCCACATTGAAAAATTGGTTGTAATACTACTTGTTGAAAAAGAAATGATTTTTATTGTTTCTTGTTTGATGATTTTCCAAATGCTTTTTTCAGGGCCATTGTTCTGATGATGACAGCTACATTTAGAGATCTTAGAATATCCACTCTTACAGAGAGGGAATTTGGAATCATTTAAAGTACAATTCTAGGCAGACTAGATTCCCAACTGTGCAGATTTAGAAACTTTGTTTTAAGTATCCCATGTCAGAATTATTAAAAATCTGAGTTCTGTACCTTTATTTCCAAGTTCAAAACTTCTTGGTTTATCTGCCAGAACAACAATGTTTAAAGCAGTTTAAAATTCTTAATTTCAGGAGAATTTCTTGAATGAACTTTGGTATAAGAGCCGCAAGATCATCTTGGAATTCAGTCAATGCAGACTAGAGGTTCCAGGGGCATAGGGTGTGGGGCAGTGCCCATCCCAGTTTCTCAGAACTTGCCCTGTCTCCCCCACTCCACACACACACTCCAGTAGTTCCGAGCCAGTAATGATTTTCTGCTGTCTCTCACACACAGCATGCTCTTCACTTAAATGTGTTTCAATAGTGTGTTGAATTATGTTCCAAGGGTTAGATACAGAATTATTATGATTTTGAATACAGCTTAACAATGGAAAACACAACTCAAGGGAAATTTATGTGTCTTATTCCAAAGCTGTCATCCATAAAAAGCAATCCAATGGCTTTAATTTGTTCTAGAAAACCAGCTTATACCTAAAACCACCTGAGATGCACAAAACTGACAGTTTGACAGAAAGATGATGTTCAGAGCATTTGTCTGAATGGTTCCAAGATATAGCAAATCAGCAATTATTTCAGCAGAACTAAGAAAAGCCACTGTAACAGAATAGTTTTGCTGTTAAATTCCTTTCTGGACTTCTAAGAATTGTTCTAATAACTTGTCTGGGAGCTGAGCAACATGAAGTTTCAAGCCTTTACATTTTTTTATGTATAATTCAAATAACTCAAATATATTTATGTGTTCTTATGAACCTGGCAAAATGTCTTCATATGAATGTGACACCTGCAATGCAATTTTCCTGTTTCACCTCTCTGTATGAAAACAAAACAATCAGAAAACAAGCAAGAAACAGTTTTGCTGTCTTTTGTTTTGTGGAATAAGTCCAATGAAACTCATGAAACAAATATTACATTTGTCTTAATGTGTGGATTTGAATCTGGCTGTAAGTGTCTATTAAAATGAAAACAACACCGCGGCATTTGTCTTCCTTATGAGATTTAAATATCATCTTTGACCTCATACTTCTCTCTAACAGAAAAATCATCTTTTCTTTCATGTATTCTTTGTATCTGAGGAGGTGAAATGTTGTTCCAACTCAGCTCTTAAAGTATAGTTTGAAGATTGATCCATTAGACACCTTAGAAGTTCTTTTTGTTTATCTAGTTTCCAAGAAAATGATAAAAATATTTTAGTAATAAATGATGCTCTTCCCATGCATCTCCAGTCATTCATATGGGAAAGTGTCCACAACAAGAGGAAAGTTATCACAGTCAGTGTGTATCAAAAGGAGACAGGAAAAAAATGTTTGTGATAAAAACCAGATTTACAAAATGTTGGAAAACTTAATAAAGATTACAAAAATATTTTTATTTTATTTTCTAAACAGTATTCTTTTTGCCATACAGGAATGGAATATTATGCATAAGCCATTGTTCTGGTTTAGGGCAAATCTGGGAAGAAACCTCCGAAGGGGGTCCCTCCGGAAAAGCAGATCCACGCCAGCCCTCCCCCCAGCTGGTTCAGGAAATAGATTTTCTTGGAGAAAAGTGGAAAAAACTATTTATTTAAGAAACAAAACACCCACAAGCATAAAGAAGGAACAATACTACACAATAAAACCTCTCGCTGTTCTGAAGCGATGGCAAATTCAGAAAAGTCTTTTCCGTGGGTACGTCTTTGGTTTTTCTCTCAGTCTTTCTCTCTCTCCGAGGCTCAGGCCCGGCGTCCCGGCTGCGGTGTCACTTGGGGGGAGCCCCCCCCTCCGGATGATGGTCCTGGTGTCCCCGGATCGAACAATAGCAGAACAGTCCAAAAAAACACCTTTGGCCTCAGCTAATTAAAAATAAAAACTAGCCAAAAAAACCCAAAGAAGAGCTCTCCGCTGTCTGTGCAGACAATCCAGAGTCCAGGAGCAGGAATGCTGAAGGTGTTATCTCTATGTTTTGAAAACAACTGCCTCAGATGTTCCATCGCTTGTCTCTCCTTCTACCCTCTTTGCTCTCAGATCCTGTCTTAAAGGTGCAAAACTTATTTCTGGGCTAAACAGAAGAACTGGGGATAAAAGCATCATACAGTCAGCCTAGGACAGCCATT
The DNA here is from genome assembly GCA_013390045.1 of Picathartes gymnocephalus. Lineage (NCBI taxonomy): Eukaryota > Metazoa > Chordata > Aves > Passeriformes > Picathartidae > Picathartes > Picathartes gymnocephalus. Next base: position 19,026 of record WEKY01021246.1, read on the forward strand.
CAATCTGCAAATCTACTTAAGGCTTATATGTAAATGGCTGTGCAAATTTTTAATGTTCCCTTTAGAGTTTTTTCACAACTTTCTCCATAAATAATAATGTATTAGTCAAGCACATTTAATGGATTTGTGTAAAAGTGGAATGGAAAGCATGGACAAAACCATCTTCCACTACAAAGCAAAACTACCTCTTTTAGTATATAGAAAGTGATAATTCAAATGAAGTCTTAGGACTTGTGAACAATTTACATACTCTCTCTCCTCTTTCTTCATGTTCTTGCAAGCAATTTGCAATATTTTATTTTCATTTACCCTTTTTTTTAAGAACTATAATATTGTAAGAGATGAAGTATTGTTTCCTAGATACAAAATGAACCAGAGCCATATCAGAAATGTTTTGACTATATCTTATATTCTTTTTTTCCAGATTTGATTCTCTTTTATTCAAGATTTTATTTTTTTCAAGTCAAACTGTATAGATTTCATGACTTATAAAATGCAGAACTGAATGATAATTTCATGAGACAACCCCTAGATAGCATCAATCTGAGCATTTGCATCACACTATAATATGCCATAAGGAAACTCAGCTCCCAAAAGCAGGATAGTCACTGGAGGGTGACACTGTGCCTGAACTAATCAGTTCCATTTCTCAAAATGCTTAATTAAAATCAACATATTCCAAAAATCATACAGATACACTTCTACATATGTGGAGGTGATATTTCTATAACATACTCCACTGTACAATGTAATCATAATCTTCTTTTAATGTAGAACTTGCTTAGCTTTTGTGTACCTCAGCCTAAAACTTATTCACCTGCTGTGTCAGCTTTGGAGTTGTGGCACTTTGTAGCCTAAAATTGTCCATAGGTGTCGCAGCTCACCTCCGGGCTGCTCCTCGGCAGTTGGTGGCCACGACCTGCGGGGGTTGCCTTTCTTTGGGTCCGTTCGGGTGGATTTTCCTCCAAGTGGACCCCCAAGGCTGTGGCAGACTAGCCAAAGCCAGGTATGGAGAGAGTTGGGAAAAGCTGTCAGTGAAGGCAAAGACGAGGGGGACTCCAATCCTCAGTTAATCCAAGATGGTTTTATTGCAAGGAGGGTCTGAGGGCATTAAGCCTAGCTGAGTGGTCCTGCACCAACGAGGTGAGAAGCCAAACAGCCTACAGAGCTAAAGGAACATGGGTTTAAATAGGGCTAGCAAACAGGGAGGAGCATGAGATAACAACCAATGAGAACAAAGCAGAGGTGGGTTCTGGGGTAGATAGACATATGCAATGACCAGTGGGAGAACCGGGAGGTGGGGTCACAGACAACTAGGCCAATAAGGGACTGAATAACAGAGAACTTTCTAGTTGAACAGGCAGGGTTCAGGGAGAGTGACATGGGAGAGAGAGGGATAACAGAGCAACAGGGGCGGAGTTTAGATGTCTTTCAAACTGGCCTGAACCAAATACAGAGGGGGGAGAACAACTGGAACAAACTAACTAGACATAAAACTGAAACCGACTACAACGCATAGGGACTGAAGTACATATTCAAAAGTTGTTTCAGTTTTACAAATTTGAGTTATATCACTACTTATGTAGCAGTGATCTGAAAAGACTGCAATCCTACATTCAAAATCCTCAAAATGTGTCTACATCTCTAGCAGCAGTGGACACTTTCCCAACACAGTCAACAATTGTGGCATAATACAGTATATGAAATAATTATTCTTGCATCTTTCTGAAGGAGATGTGATATTTTACAAAAAGTCTCATCCAAAGCAAGGTAGGAATCAGAAGCAGTCTATGCTTTAAATTCAAAGTGATTTTGATGATGACTAAACTGTATCTTAAGTAAAATACATCGAGTCAAAAAGTGGTATAATGCAAGGGATTGTCATGTTCAATGTCCATACACTAACGACATCTTAAAAGCAGAGAAGGCTAGAGCACTGCAAATAACCAGCACTGGTACTGGTTATTGTACTTTTGTTAAGAAAAGTATAAAGAAAACCAAGCTATCTTCTGGACTAGCATAACAACAGTTTCACCATGAAATAAAAAAGCAAACAATTTTATTTGGTCCAGTCAGGTCTTCCCTGAAAATTTTGGTTTTCTTAGAAAACTCTTTTTTTTTTTTCCCCCCTAGGATTTCTGCTTTTCATTTTGGTTTTTTTTTTCCTGCTGAAACTAAGCTATCACTTGACAATTTTAAACAGCCTCAGCAACATTTTTTTTTCCCTTTTGTCTTAAAATGGAAAGTGTGCTAGATCTTGAGCACTCACCTTGCACTAGGAGAGGACCAGTCTACTTAGATCCCAATAGTTTATTTTGCTCTTAAGGACATAGATGAGGAACACACCAACAGTCTTTGAATAGAAATTCTTTCTGTATTTAATATGACTCTTCTATCCAACAATTCAAGCCCATCAGCCTTTGCCTTATCTATCTCACACACATAAAGAACAAATTATTACTCTAAACATAATAGGAAGTCCAGAGGTGGGCCACAAAATTGATTAGAGGGATGGAGCTTCTTTCCTATGAAGAAAGGCTGAGATATCTGGGTATGTTCAGCCTGGAGAGAAGTTTGGAGTGACCTAATTATGGCCTTTCAGTACCTGAAGGGAGGCCACAGGAAAGATGCAGAGGGACTTTTTGCAAGGGCATGCAGTGACAGGGCAAAGGTGAATGGATTCGAACTGAGAGTAGGATTAAATTAAATATTAGGAAAAAAATTCCTTATTGTGGGAGTGATGAGGCACTGGAACAGGTTGTCCAGAGAAGTTGTGGATGTCATCCCTGCATGTGCTTAAGGCCAGGTTGGATGGAACTCTGAACAACCTCGTTTAGTGAAATGTGCTCTGTCCATGGCAGGGGGTTGGAACCAGATGATTTTTAAGGTCTTTTCCAACCTAGGCCATTCTATGATTCTATGACAATGAAAGTAATGTTTGTGATAAATACTGTGCACTTCATCCTAAAGCTCTCAGCGAATGGGTCATGCATGAATTCAATTACTTTCCCAACTCACATATCAATCTTTTCTCTCAAGCACAAGTGCACAAGAACTACAACTTATACAAATATAAAAATCAGTTTATTTACCTCTTTAAGTTTTACACAGTGTTACTCTTTTTAGAAAAGTTTCACCACTTTGAGTAAGAGTCTTGAGCCACTTTCAGATCTTCCACAGACTTCCTGCATCTATATTGTCATGCAAATAAACCTCCTATATTTAGCATCATAATCCCTTTTACAAAATGTAGGCATTTTTCCACTGTCCAAGTTTTTATTATTCATTATTCATTATTTCACTATTGTTCTGTTACTTAAATATTCCTCCCAAAATAACGAATACAATACAAAAGACCAAAATTTAAGTGGTTGGTGACCTAGCATACATTCTAAAACATTATTAGATCTTTCAACTGACCTTAGAAGAGAGAAAAATCATTCATATATTTAGTGGAGTTTAATAGCCATCAGACTTACAAGCCTGATTCCTAATGTTAATTTAGCCTCTACTTAGTCAATGGAACAGCTGGAAATATATGTTGTTACAAGTCAAGCTCCGATGACTTGTCCCTGTTGTCTTTTCTCACAAATAAAACAAACCCCTTAGCCAGACCTACAATATTTTTTTTCTGCTCTACTCTTTAGTCACTTGAAAAAATTCAAGTTTTGGAAATTTGGAATATAGAGCTGAAAATTGTCTTTATCTGAATTTATTTTTGGGATGACACTTATAGTATAATGCTAGCAAGTGTGAAATTACTTTCTTGTTTGAGATTTATATTTATGTATGAACCTGTGATAGCACAGATTACTGAACAAAAAATAATTCCATTTATTCTTATTTTCAACAGTTTTCATTAACTCCAAAATAAAAGGAAGATTCAGTAAATGCTTTCAAACTAACAGTGACATTATTTAGTTCTATGGTTGCTATTCCAATGGCTTAACTTTATTTTGTAATTTGATTGTACTACAGTTATCTTGATTATGGTGTTTTTCCATTTTGACTGTGCCTTTTTCAACTTTTGTGAATGAGGATCATGATGTCTTTTGAAATAATGCAGACACAAGTGTCAGTGATGCATACATGTATTAAATGTTTTGTTAATTTATTTTGTTGAATTTCATTCAGTAGTACAATATTATTGCAACTTTCTGTTGTGGTAATATTTATATATGGCAATAAGTCAGCACTAGTGCTTTTATACTTCCTAATTTTCATCACTTCTAGGTGATTATGAATTTTAAGAATTCATTGAGAATTTCTTTATCTTTTCTAAAATGTTGTAATAGTTGCGTTCATTCTCTATAAAAGTGTTTTTATAAAAAGCATGAAGAAAATGAGTGAATTTCAAGGACAGAAACAAGTTACAAAATAACCATGAAAGCTAGTTTTTAATGCATGGCTGTCACAACACATTAGGGGAATGATTTTCTTTTTAAATTCTTCTCAGGCTGAACAAAGACACTGGACCATGTGTCTGGGAACTCTTATGTTTTATTGTACGTTTGCCATACCTGTAGCAACCAGCCCACTGCTTAGACTGAAAGGTGTTGGTTAACAAGCCCTTAAATTCTCAGTATATTTCCACAAGAGTGAAGGCTTACAAGCCCTAAATTTTATACGCTGCACTTCCATAAGTTCTCAACTGCCACAAAGAACTGCTCAAGAGGTGCTGTTCACAAACTCCCTCGCCCCACAAGAAGCCTCAGTAAGGAGTATGGAGTAGAGTACAATAGCTGTGCTTTGCCTAGGCAACGCAAAGAAGAAAACAAAGACTATCACCAGCCCTTAGGTCCTGCCTTGGTCCTGGCAGGTTGATTATCTGGAGCTGAGGTTGTGGCTTCCCTATCTGCTTCCTTTTAGAGTAAACCTGGTGCATGCCTCTTATGTAAACTAGATCGTTTTTGCTAGTTTGTTCATGCATGCCCAACCAGCCCTTCTCCAGGGAGTCTCAAGAGGAGCAGAAATTGACTAAGAACAGCTTTGCCCCACCTCTGCAGGATCCTCTACTCCAATCACACCTTTTCTGTAGCAATACTCAGAATGTTTGAGACAAAATGTGCTTAGGTTTAACGCTCTGTAATGGCTTAGCAGCATAATGCATTTTCTCATGTGTTATAATCTGGTAACATCTGAAGCAGTAGGCTAGAAGACCTATGAACATCCCGTGGATTATTTTTGAAAGAGAAATTAGGGCTTGTGCTCCATAGTGGTTATAATAACATAGAGCCTTGAATATAAATACATAGAAAAATACTGCAAAAACTTAAATTAATAAAAATTATGTTTATGTGACTTTGCTCATTGCTTGCAAGTATGCTTGTAACAAACTCATATATTTTGGTGGATGCCTTGATTGTGGATAATTCCTTTCTTTAAATGCTATTGATGATCTTTTTCTGCCACCGTCAGTGACAAAATTTCTTATCCTCAGTGAAATAACACAAATTGATAGGATACCTTGAAACTAAGAGCTAGCTTTTAACCTCAATACACAAGTCAAATTAGGGACATATATTTCTCTCCTTATTAAAAAAACCTAAAAATAAATAAACAAACAACAACAAACCAAATGAATTAAAAATACCTGGAAAACACAAAATATCATACTGTTCAAAACCAGGCAAATTTGATTGAAATTATGGTTATGATATCTAGGATCAAGACTGTCCAAATGCAAGGAAGGGATAATGATGCAGCGGTTTTTATTGGTTAATTGTATTTTGGTTTGTTCTATGTACCCCTGTTCGGACCCTGTATACTCTCCCTGTCCCCTCCCCCATTCGAGCGAGAGAATCCCTCTCTCTCCCCTGTCATTCTCCTTTCACCCCTGCCCCAAGTTCTAGAAGGGTCTCTGTCATTTGGCTATGCATTGGCCTTCACAGGTGTAACCCCACTCCCCTGTTCTCCCGTTTGCTGTGTAACCTGTCCCTCACCCCTGGACCACACCCTTGGGCTTTCCCAATTGGTCATGTTTGTGCCTCCACCTCTGGGATCCTGAGGGTATGAAACCCCCTGTCACCTGGATTCGGGGGGTCTCCTGGGGCAGAGCATAGGAGGTTCGGTCCTCCTCTGTGAAACTCCCGGTGGCCTGACTCAGTCAGTCTCTCCCCATCAGCTAAATAAATCTCAGTTGGTATGCAGAGCTGCTGAGTCCTCCCTGCTTGGCTTCTCTACGCAATTGCCACCTGCTCTTCACGCTGCTATCGGCTCTGCGCTCTGTGACTGCGATCGGGCTCTGGGGATCAGAGAAGGTCCCCAGAGAGATTGCCTTCAACCGGCGCAGTCACAGCACCCCGGGCAGCAGAGCGTAGTGAAAGGATATGACCAGATATGACCAAAGAAGCTAAAGTAAAGGTTAGAGTTTCTGGTTTTATTGATTATCCGTCTGTATTTCTGTAGTTATACTTCAGTTTGCAAATGGTAATATGATCCAGAAAAGTATAAATCCTCCCCTTATTATTCAGTGACAATGTTCCCATGAATATTTTTTCCTTAAGTACCAAATCATATGTAGTTATTGTCTCAGGAAGCATACTTTCAGGGTTCAAAGATAACATCTATTGTGTGTACTACAGGCACTCATGCTGAGTTTATTCTTGGGCAACTTGAGTGATAGAAGGGTTCTTCACCCAACCATCTCTAGAGTAACATGGTCCTAAAAACTGTGCTGAGACAGTTTAGAACTCTTTAATATTTTTTTATTTATTTCCTTAAGTGGCAAGACATTAGCTGAACTTAGAAAAATTGTAACAATTTATCATACCAAGATCATAAAAATGTTAATAAATATAACTTTTGGGCAAATAATGTATTTCACCTATCTAATCAATCTGTCCTCTGATCATAAAAGCAGATGATTTAATCAAATATATTCATTCATAAAATTGTTTATTGTATATTTACTAGTAGCAAGTATTGGCCTGCAACTTGCTTTCAAAGTGGGTATCCTGCAAGAATCTAAAATCCATAGTTCAAAGGTTATTGAGTAGCTTACATTGAGAAATAGGCTGTAAAACATATTTCTGCTTTCTGATGAGTGAAATGTTTTAATAACTGAATTTGCAACTGTTAAGTCAAAGGTCATTTTCTGCCCATATTCTTAAATAGTTTTGATTTTGGTGTTTAGCTGATTTCACTCAAAGCTGTCAGGATGTTTCAGGGTGCACACAGCCAACTTTTAGGCCAGCAACATTTTTATTTTTCACCTTCTGCACATGAGCGAAGTTCATGGAGAAGGAAAAAAGAATTTATTGCTAGAAATAGAATTCCCAGAGGCAGAGATATATTCTCTAACAAGAGGATAAGGCAACTGTAGTTTGGAAGTCTCTTTTTTGTTATGTATTTGAGAATGCAAAGAGAGTCTGCCCCAAATTAATGTCAAAGATTATTTAAAGCTTTTTAAGGAATAATCTATTAAGAGAACTGTTTTGCACTCCCTTGACTGCTTGACTTACAGCTACTGCAAAAAGTCAATAAGTAGGAGAGAGAGAGAAGAAAACTTTTTTTGACTCAGCCCAATCTGAAATGAACTTGTGATCAGAATCACAGAATGGATCAGGTTGGAAGGGACTACAGTGGGTCATCTGGTCCAACCTCCTTGCTCAAACAGGGTCATCTTAGAGCACATTGCACAGAATTGCATCCAGACAATTCTTGAATATCTCCAGTGAAGGAGATTCACAACTGTCCTGGGCAATCTGTACCTGGCTGGAGTCAAATACCCTGTTGCTGCTGTCATATATGGGAGGGGCCAGGCACTTTATATGATCTAGAAATATTTGATTACAAAGGCTGTGGCTCTTGTGCAAGGGCAGAACAGAGCCAGGACACATCAGTTTTGCTCCCTCCTCCTCTGGTCTGAGCCAGTTATCCAGACTGATAACCTATCACCCCTGTGAGCAGCCTATCATGCTGCTGAGTTTTACTCCCTTCTCATAGCACTCCTTTTACCACATGTATCATGGTTTTAGGCCTCATGCCTATACTACCATCCCATTGGCACCCACTCATATCTCTTTCAGTGGTCTTAACTGTCTAGGAAATCTCACCCTCCAGTCATCTATTTTAGGAAATTGTTTTGCTTTTCTGTTGTTTTGGCACATCACTCTAGGAGAAAAAGATTGTAATTTGACAAGTGGGGTTGGGAGAAGAGAAGTAAAAAAAAGGCCATCTTTTTCTTCAGCTTTTAAAGAATCAGCTGAAGCAGAAGCATTAGTTTAATTCTGTTTTGTAGAGGTAGGCTGTCTTTTTTGAGTTAATATTTTAAGCTATGCTTTTATGACCACCTTGCAGTGGGTGCTGGGCATTTCTTCTGTTACCTTGTGTTTCACTGTTAGGCCAATGAGCCCAACTGTGCTTTACCAGGCACACTGCACTTGTGTGGCTCAATACTGTTTTGGGAGAATCTTGAAGACCTTGAAGGGTCTCTTAGGTTGTAGAACGAATATGACATAATGTGAGTCTTGCAATATACAGGTCTGAAGGTAAAAATAAATGGAGCAGTGCCACTTACATACAGTTCACAGAACTGTGAAAGTTTTCCTTTCTTTGAACAGAGAATACCAATAATAACCTACCTCCATATATATGTTCTGCAAAAAACATCATGGCACATTCTAATTCCCTTCCATCCATTCACATGGTCATTTATTTGCTACTTCTGTAAATATCTTCTTATTCAATAAGTTGCTTTCTGAATATCAACTATGACCTCACCAGCTCATTATCTCCAGTATCTGTGTGTTGAGGTTAGAGGTGACTGATATTCCCAGTAAAAATATAATAAAGGTCATACCTTATGGCTGAGAAACTAAAAAAGTTATCTTAAATAATCCAGTCAGAACAGAACATCTAAAAAGAACTCAAAATTCACTGAAGCACCTCTAATTGTTCCCTTAATCAAGTCATATAGCTGCCATTTTGCATCAGTTAATATTGTTTTAGTGAAGGCTCAGCCTTCATTTCCATTAAAAGTACTGTATTCAAACACTTCGTTTTGTTTTTTTGTTTTTCTAATTACTTCAGCTTCCTTTTTACATCTCATTAATACAAATTGACAAGGCTGATCTCTTTTAATTTTAAATATATAGAGGGAAACAAAGTTACCATGCTTCTGTTACTTCTATGCTGAATTCTAGCTAAAAATTACTGGTTTTAAAAGTAAGTATTTTTAATCTGTTAAGTTTTAGTGACTCTCTGTATAGCATAATGAAAAAAAATATGCTGGGTATCAATTAATGAAATTCCCTTATGCAACAGCTTAGTTTGTGGTGGCTCTCTGATTTGATTTTCTTTATCCACCATTATTCTAGGGTTTTTATGTGTATTTATCAGGGTAATTTTTTTGATCTTAATCAGCCCTTTTAGGTGATATTTACGTGTTTTTAATTTACTAAGAATGAACAAGAAAGCTCAGACTACTAAAATTAGGTATTTGCAAAGGGTGAAGGCTGGCCTAATGCAGATAGCCTGGACAAGTTCCTGTATCCTATTTCACACACTTTCAAATCAGGCAATCATTAATTAGCTCTGAAACAAAATTCTGCTTCTGGATGCATATTGAGTCTTAAATAAACTGTCTGTAGGTTGAGAAACAATTACATCTCTTCTGTCAAATTCAGATTGTTCACAAGATCTATTAAGTATCTTTCAGTAGCTTCTAATTTTTATCAGGAACCTTAGATATTCTGCATTAAGCAAGTGAGAATATGATAAACAGAAATATCAGTATCTTATTTTCCGTCAGATTTTGTCTTAAACTTACTACAATAGGGAGAAAAAAAAAGAAAAACCCCATAGATTTAAAATATGTTAACATACCTTCTACTTTTTTGTTTGTGTCAAATTCATGCTAACATATTTGAAAGATTTCATTGTATTAGTCATGCTTATACTTGAAAATATAGTCCTCTAAATTTCAGGTTATCAAAAACCAAGCATATGTGACAAATCCAAATATGAAACAAATGTTTTGAAAGGCAATTTTTCATTGTATACTTGGACTATATCACACCACAAGGCAGAGCTACTGGTGTAAATACAATTTAGCTGCAATGCATGTTTTGTTTGGATGGCAATATTTACATTTTTTTGATTACAAAACATCAACATAGTAGATGACGTGCAATTCTATGAATAGGGAATGTGCATTATATGGGTTTGACTGATCAAGATAATCTTAGGGACATTTGTCAGAATAACTGGGCTTAGAGGTAAAAGTCACTTTCCTTAATTAATTTGCATTTTCTTTAAAATATAAATATTCGTTTTTATAATTAGTTTTTAAACAATATCCAAAAAGAGTGATTTTTATTTCTTTAGAAAACAAGCAGAGAGGCTCATATACCTATTCATTGCTTCCAGGAAGTTTTTCATTAATCATTGCTAGCATTTTATATATTTATCAATTATACACGTTTTTCTCTATATTTTTCTGCATGTGAAGGTAGGAAAAGATGTATAACATGAAAGTGCAGTTTTAAAACTGAAGTTAAGCTTCATTCATTTGCTATGGAATTTGGCTATTATTTACAGAAGCTGTCAGTCTGAATGTAATTGGAAAAATCTGTCCACAAAGACGCCATAATTCAACATGTGGTTAAGTTGCACATTTAATATAATTTTTTCAAAGTTTAGGTTAAAAGAAGATACATATAGTAGATGAAAAACATTCAAAGTATAGCTCAACTAGGAATTTTTTCTGTATTTTTCCTTAGAGTAGATGGTGTTCTTATCTGTTGACAGTATATTAACATTTGTCTGAAAATATTCCATATTTCATGGAAAATATACCAAATGTGAAGATTTATATACTTCCATTTGACAGATATATTGCAATTTTTCAGGGGGAGAGCTCAATAAGAAAAGGAAGAAAGTGTTTATTCCCTATTAAATAGGAAACAGGACAGATTAAGAGGTCAGGAGGACTGCCTGAAACATGGCAATATGAGAATTATTTTGGGAACTTCTTTTATAGCTATCATGAAAGAGCAAGTGCGGTGTCATCTCTGCAGCATTAGGAATAAATACAGAAAAAAAAAGAAAAAATAAAAAAAGCCTCTCCTCACCTTAATAGGTGTTTGGTTTATTATGTTGAGAGGTGTGTAGAGGTTTTGCAGAACATCTGAAACAAACAGTATTTGCCTGTGAGTAGTATCAATCACAATCTGCCTTATAGTGATTTACATTACATGGCATCAAAAGATAGATTGCACAAACATGGCAGAGGAAACCCATTCAAGAGTTTCAAATAGGAAGAAAATACCTATGTCTCAAAAAGTATTTCTGTCCCAAATATTTAGAGAGGAGGAAGTACCCTAGGAAATTATTGTGTGCCTGCTGCTCCTTGTTGGACATTTGCTTTTGGCTATTGCAAGAGTCATCATAAATATGCCTTTCTCTAGATTAACCTTTCGCCTGACATTGCACAGCTTTTCTTCTGTTTTTACTTTCCTCATTATTCATGTTATGTTTGCTGAAAAGGTGAGAAAAAATATAGCCTATACTTAAACAAAAGCTTTAGGGAGAAGAAAAGCAAAAGTGAAAAGGCGAGAAAAGAGGGCTAAATCTGTGTGCTTAGGCCCTTAAAGAGTAAGACAGATTCTGATGATGTTTCACTCTTTATTCCATACTAATATGAAATCAAATGTACCTTTCAATAACTTTTGGAATAATTTAGATAAAAATATGAGGAAAAGTATATTTTCATGCAGAGGGAAAGAAAAAAAAACAAACCAAAATGTAGCTTTAAGAGAGGAATATTTTTTCTTTCTGTAAATACTACTTTTTCCCTTGTAACAAGGAGCAAGAATTCTTATTGCAAACGGTCAAAATTCTTTTCCTTAAGAAATACACCGTATCTCAGCAACAGCACATGTACTGTGGATTGTTACAACCACTTTCTCTCTTCTCCCCTTATATTTTTCTCTTAGAGTAAGTAAGCTTTCAGGACATCATGAAGTGCTCCTTTTGACATTTCTGTAGCTCTTTTGTTTCCATTTTCATCCCAGGAGATTTTGAGGCTCTTACTAGAACAATTCGCATTTTTAACATGAGAAGATAATTTTATTTCCCTAAAGATGTTCCATTGAGTATATCAACAAGTCAGTTAATTTACAATGGTGAGAGTACCACAGACAAATAATTTATATACATTGAAAATCAGTTTTAAAACTGATTCCTCAATTATTTTATAAATTATTTTAGAAATTATGTCTTTGAATGTCTCCATGAATTTATCAAGTGTGAAGAGGTAAATGCTAAATAGCAAAGTAGCCACATGCTTTTACAAAAATATTTAGATTTTGGCATCTCTACAAATATTTGAAAATTAAGAAAAACCTTTCTTTTACATCCAAGAAATGATAGGTTTTCCTTTAAAAATATGTTTTTCAAATTTATTCAGGGGGTGGATTTATATGCTACCTTAGACATTTTAGTGATTTTTCTTCTCAGGCTCTGTGTCCAGATTTTCTACAACATCTTCTCAAAATGAGTTGAAGTCAGGATACAAAAAACAGAATAATATGATCTATTATCAGTTTTAATATTTAAAATTTCTGAATAAAATTTTTAAAAGAAAAATTAAATCACTTTAATTTCGCAGTTTGTTGCTCATTTCGATGGACTTCCACTGACATTTGTAATGTTTAGAATTGCTGAAACAAAAGATGAAAGATGTGAATTACAAAGTAAAAACAAAACTTGAAAATAAAGATTTAAGAAAATACATAATAAACCAATAAACATAAAAATTACGGAATTATTTTAGCATTTATCTATTTCTATACAAGCATACAAATATTCAAAGGCATGACATCATCTCTTTGCTATTTTTCTGTGTGTCTGTTAAGAAACCAACTCTGTAGCACGTTGTTTTCATCTGGAGAATGATGTACAGCAAGCACTGCTAACTGAGGGCAAGATAAGCTGTTTGTCAAAATTTATATTTTGTTCTTATTTTTATTCTCATAACAACCCAAGTAATGAACAGTAACCATATTCCCTAAAGAAAGACATAGAAGACCATATGACAGAAGCTGGCAAATATAAATAAGCCATCAACATTATAGATAATAGACATAGTGTAGCATAGCAATGCATAGTACACTGCAGCAGGGTGCATTACTGTGCATTGCCTGTGCCATTACTGTATTGCATTGACTTCTATTTCACATATAATATCTCACAAAGTAATAGGGATTTCAAACACACACACACAAAAAAAAGAAATCACATGATTTTTGTGGAGTTTTCTGATCATCCCCATTAAAAAAAAGTTGAAATTGGATAGGAGTGACAAGGCATTTTAAAGACACTATGCCTAAATTAATAGGAACAAATTCCTTCTACTTTGAGATGATCCTAATCTGCACTAATGGCTAGCAAAAAAGAGAGGCATGCCATTATTTTGAAAACATAAAATAAAATATAATTACTCTAAAACTGAAAGATGTGGACTCAAATGTGACATTAGTTGTCTCTTAAAAAGAAAGGAATTGAAACATCAGATTTTACTACAAAGCACCATAATTTTTTTAAAAAGTACTAAGTTTTAGTGTTTAAAAATACAGAGTTCTAGGAGACAAAGAATGATGAGCTGTTAACTGTAACTACATTCCTTATTTTTCACCATAGATATATTTAAATATCAGCAGGTTTCTGGCACAAACAGAAAACATTTTATTTAGTTGACTCAAAGACATTTTCTTTCCGTCCTTAAGGTCATCATATTGATTCTGGCAAAATAATGTAAATATTAAATCCTCCAATCAATAAGCTTAACACTGACCCAAAAAAGTCAATATATGCTTACTAGTTGCAAAATAGTAACAGAACGTAGCTTGGTATATTCCATTCTCTATAATACTCTGTACTTAAAATAGGAACAGTGGTTTTATGTTTTTAAAGGAATGGAATGTTCTTTCCTGGAAAAAAGTAGTGATAACATTTTTTAAACCACTGAAATTTTCAGCATCCTCTATTGCTTAGCACAGTTCCGGAAGTGTTGAAAATAAATGAGATGAACAACAGTTTTACAATCAAGTGAGATGTTTTAAAAACCTCTTTTAAAGAAGTGGTCACGGAAAAATTTACAAAACTTTAATGTGCTAGAATTAAGGACAAAAAGCCCACTCAAGTCTGAAAGACAAAAACTTTAATCTTATTGAAGATATAAACTTCATGCTAAGGTTAATATATATGGAAATTATCACAAATTACAGTATTCATTTGTCAATACACAAGTGTCAGCAATCTAGTGTTGTTAACAACAACAATATTAATTGATATATACCTTGGGCTGTATGTCCTCAGAGAGACCTGTATTACAGAACTGCAGAATGGTTGCGGTAGGAAGATTCCTGTGGAGATCTTTCAGTCCAATCATCCTGTTTAAAGCAAGAAAATCTAGAACAGGTTCCTCAGGATCATATCATCAGGTTTTGAATACCTCTGAGAATGAAGTCTCAACAGTTGCTCTGGGCAGTTTTTTAGCATATTTGATCAACCTCACAGTAAAAAAAAAAAAACAACAAAAAACAAAAAACAAAAAACAAAAAACAACAAAACAAAACAAAACAAAACAAAAAAACAACAACAAAAAAACAAAAAAAAACCACAAACAAAAAAACCCCCTAAATTTTGTTTGAATGGTAGTTTGGGTTTTGATTTGGTCTGGTTGTTTATTTTTGAAAATTTTAAATGGAAATTCCTGTACTTCAATAGACATTAACAAACAAACAAAAAAACAACACCCACAAAACCCAAAAAAATCCAAACCCCCCCAACAAACAAAAAACACCCCAACCAAACAAAGAGCCCACAAACAAAAAACCCAAACAATCAACACGTGTGCCCACTTCTTCTTTCTCTGCCACTGGGGCACACTGTGAAGACAGTCTATCTTCCTTGCACTGTTCCATCAAATATTTATATATTTTTATAAGATATTTCTGATTTCTCCTGGCTGAACAGTCCCAACTCTCCTAGCATTTCCTCATGTTCCAGATGCTTCAGTCCCTTAAGAGTTTCTGTGGATTGTGGTCTCTGGCTGTACTTGCTGTAGTGCACATCCCATACTTCTCTTGTACTGAGCAGCCCAGAAAAGGACTCAGCACTCCAGATACATTTTACTGGTGCAGATGAAAGGAGAAGGATCATCTCTGCCCACCATGTTCCTGATGCTGCTACAGGCTGGTGGTTTTTTGTTTTGGTTTTTCTTTTTGCCACAAGGATACACTGTTAGTCCAGGTACAGCTCATTGTCCATCCCAACTGCCAGATTTTTCTGCAATTCATTGGTCATGAAACTCTCCTGGAGCATGAACGTCTCAAATCCCAGGTGAAGGATTTGACATTTCCCCTTGATGAAATGAATGTTAGGAACAGACATAGTAAAACTCCAGGACAGTCAAGCCTTATTTTAAAAAATACTGAGTTCATTCTCTCACCAAAACATTTAGAAACTTCCTAGGGTACTGTCCATTCTTTTTATGTTATTTAAAATATGACGATCATTGTTTACTTTCCTAAAGAGAAAGATGGCATAAACATTAACCAGAAACTACCATGATTTTTACAGAATTTTTATTGTTGTTTTTTTAGTAATTAAAAGTAGGACCAATTTGAACTGTGAATGCTGAAATTAAATGCCATTTTAAATCTGTATGAAAAATCACTAATGCAAATATTTATTATGATATTCATCAACATTTATATTAAAAGTTATTTATCTTTTAAAAGGAGTTATGGTTTGGGCTTTGTTTTGTCTGATTGTTACAGATATATAATTTATGGCAACCTTAGAATTAATAAAGATTCTAATTGCCAAGGCTGAGTTTTGCTTTCTCATAGGAAAATAAGATGATCCTCTCTACATAAACATTCTAACCAATTAGTTTTACTTTCGTGGCACTTATTCTGTAAGGAAATAGTGCCTCCACTTCTTTATTTTCTTGCTTGCTCACAGACTTTGAGGGGTGAATCTAAATCTTCCCGAGTAAATATGGATATTTTCAGGAGTATTTCTTTTCTCTTCTGCTTCCAGGGGCCATTACAGCATAGAAAAATAGAATTCCTAATAAGATACTTCAATGGTATATCTAGTTCCTTCCCCTGCCATGAGGTAATCTCAAAGTACAGCTACTTGTCAATCTAGATAATTCCTGCAGTACAATATAATGGTCACAGTTATCTTTTTATTCCCAGTTTGCTAGAAGAATTTATGTGGCAAGCAGGGTTAGAATGATTGGGGAATCCTAATGACACTTCTGCACTTATGAAAATCTAAGTAAAAAGGAGTTTTGCATAAAGGAGATCTATCTGTTTATTGGCATTGAATAATAAAATCATAATCAAAGAGCAGTGACAACCTGGCAGGATGTTATTTTAGAATATATGTGTAGAAATAGAATTATTTCCTTTCCTAGGTTGTTATAGTATCATCATACTTATTTTCTTTATTAAATTTGGCCTTTTTCCGTTGCTGGCTCCTACTCCTTGACAGTATAGGATTTCCCGGAAAGCTTAGTCTGTTAAGAGAAAACATCATCAGCTTCTTACTGTGCCTACAGAACTCACATTTCAGTTTTTTAGTATGGCATACTTGCTGCAAAATGCCCTCAAGGCTACTATAGATGATCCTGTAATTATTTGCCATAGAAATCATAGTGATGATTTCAGTTTCCCTGTCTTTTTGCTTCTCTGGTCCCGTTTCATATAAAGAACTGTGACCCTTGGTATTCTTTATTTCCTTTTATTTTCTACGATCATTTAGTATAGAATAAATAAGTATGTTGGTAAGTAAGTTGATATAGTGTCTTCTCAAGTAAATATAAAAGTGACAAGCAGAAAGAGAAGTTTTGGAGGCAGGTAGTAAGCTTTTTATAAAATACTTATTTAAAAAAATATGTTTCTTGTACTTAAGGATGAAAACATAGCAACAATATTCTTCTTGAAGAAATAATATAGAGATTAATAAAAGCAGCAAATAATATTATATGTAGTAAAGAATATTAGAATAGGCTGAAGTGGTATTTTTATAAACATAAGTTTCAAGAGAGGTCATTAATTTACTCTAAGACTGAATAGTTTAAAGATAAACTACAGACTATATTATACTTGAACTTCCTCAGGTACCCTCCAGCAGCACTTGTCTCTTGAATTCAATGTGCCCATTCTGTGTGCAATTAAACAGACATCATTAAAAAATGTGGGGTTCTTTGTTTCTGTTTATGTTGCTTAACTTCAACAACCATAGCATGATCATAATGTTTTCTTATTTTATGCAGTGCATGAAATGAACATATCATCAATTCATAATAAATTATGGCATGCCTGCTAAGGATTTCATTTTACTTTATTCAAGGAAGAAAACAGACAAGTATTAATGGACAAGAACCAATAGAAACCTATCTAAGATAAACTGGAAAAACGGATTGCTGAAATACTGGTCTTAGTTTCCCAGGTGTTGCCAAACATTTTTCAAAACAGCTATCATTTTGTTCTTAACTGTCACACAAAATTGAGCTTGAGTTTAAATGAATATGAAAAGAAAATATATGCGGTCAGGTTTTTCCTACTTCAGTCAATCAAGTATCTTATGTCTTTGTGATATGAAATAAGGGACAGACATACATCACATCTTAGCTCCCATGCATTTTCAAAGTGCATTTTAAATATGGCTTGAAATAACCCTATATGTTCTTAGTAGAAAAACCAGGAAGTGACTAGACTTCTACCTTTTCAATTCTATCCTAAAAATAAGACTTGATCTTCTTCAGCTACAAATGGATCTGCAGCACCTGTGTTTAACCATTCAGCAGTAACAGAACTGGAGGCAATGGGCACAAACTGAAACAGTGGAGATTCCCTCTAAATGTAAGGAAACACTTTTTTTTACTATGAAGGTGACTGAACACCATTACAGCTTGCCCATGAAGTGAATACCCCTGCTTGGATATATTCAAAGGATGCCTGGGCATAGTGCTGGGTTATCTGCTCCAGGTGTCCCTACCTGAGCAGGCACATTGGACCAGATGACCTCCAAAGGTCCCTTCCAACATCAGACATTTTGTGGTTTTGCAATCCTGTAATTCTGTAAATTCAGGATACTCACTGAAGTAAATTTCTTCTTGGTCATCAGAATTGACACTGTGATCTTGATATTTGAATTCTAAAAAAATTAAAAGACTTATGTGCTTTTCAGTCATAAGAATTTTTCTCCATCAGAAATATTACTGTAGGACACATTAAGAGTATGAAATTACCATGCAGGAACTGTTCTGTGCTAATTGTCCATGCTATTTTATGATAAATTTTAGACAATTTATTATTCCACTGAGCAATCTAACTTGAATTTGTCTTAAACTTAACTGTGGTATATAGGTAGGTAGAGCAAAGGAGCTGAAAGGAATTAACTTGTTAGACTAGACAACTTGATTGCTTGTCTACACCAGTTTTTGGGTCCTAAAATGACTTTCTGAAACACCAAATCAGGAACATGAATAATAAATTTATTCAGACAGACGTGGATAAGACTGTTTGCAATGCCTTCTGTAGTACATACAGACTGACATTTTTATTCCATAAATGTATATATACTCCAAGGGAACATTAAAATAAGAGACAATCCCACTGAAGAGTTAGATCATTTGAAGATAAAAGCTAAAACCCACAGGGGCACACAGGTGCCTGAGGGCATGACTACACATGACCAGAAAGTCAGCTGGCCAAATGTACAAGTAGCTTTGGTATTGAGGTTATGTTTGCATATTTGCATAGCAATATGCTAAAATTCATCTGTCCTTATGAGCAGAGTCCACAGAAATAAAACTTGGAAATACTGGAAAATACTATGTCTACATTTTTCTGAAGCCCTTTGGACCTGCTACGAAAGGTATGTCACAGGATGAGAAAGATCAAGATAAAGGAAATTTACTGTTTCAGATATATTTGTGCTGTATTAGCTTGTAGTACTAACTGAAAAATGAAAGGGAATTCCAGAACAGATTATTGAGTTTAGAATATGCTTCTCATGCATGATGAAAAACAGCAGAGGAGCTAGGTTACATTGGTGGAAACTTTTTTGCAAAATCTTATAAAATTTCTGAAAGATAGTATGTCTTTGGCAAATATATTTTTTTAA
>WEKY01021249.1:1537-24665 GCA_013390045.1 Picathartes gymnocephalus
TATCGGAGAAAAAAAAAATCATCTCCTACTTCCAGTTAATTAATTTTAAATCCTTAGTAGGTCAACATCTACTTCAGGGTCTTCCAAGTGCATGTTGTCTCATCTATGTGTGTCTTCAAAATTATAAAGTCCTCAGGGTATGCTCTGTGCTTCTTTCTATCTTGTTCAGCGCCGATCACGTCATCAGAGATTAGCAAATATTTCTTATTATTAGCAAAAAATAAATAATATGTGGCAAGATGTTCTCACATGTGCCTTTTGCCAGTGAAGCATGGCACAGGAGAAGATGGTTCGGCATGACTAGGCAAGAAGCAGACTTTTCTGTATGTTGAAGGTCAGGTCCCCAGAGAAAGAACAATTCAACACACAATCATCTCGCTTTGGGCAAGCAATTCTCATGTAAGCTGCTCAGTTGGGAAAAGGGATACTCCTTGGTTCCCTGGGACTCCACAGGAGGCTAGGCTTTTCTCTCTCTCCTCTGTCTGTAGCAAGCCAGCCAGGGTAACCAAAGTGCAGTAAAGTAAAATAAACAGATCTGCAAAGTGCTGAGTCCAGTCATTTTCCCCAGGAGAATCTGTGGGGCTCTGAGGCTTTACTGTGGATTGTAATTAACACCTGACTGCAGCAGGTTTATGAACAAAGTTAAGGAGGGAGAAAGAGAGGGAGAGATATTACAGCCTTGAACTGAATGTTCTTGAGCTGGTTCAACTTTTATGGTTAATTTAGCAGTGGCTGTGATTGAGTACAACACTGAAATGAAAAGGAGCTTGGGGCTTCTTGCTGCCCCCTCCTCCCTCCCTGATCTAGTTCCTAGTACAAAGCATATGTTTCCATTTAACACTGGATAAGAGTCAATTGATGTCTGGATTCTCATTCAAATATTTATTCTTCTGTGGTATTATTAACATTATTTTCCAGTTAGGTGTAGCTTTCTTCTGTCTCAGATTATCTTAATTTCTTACCATCACATTCAGCCTCAAGATTTTTGAGAAATGTTCTACCTTCCCCTCACTTGCAGCTGTACCCTATTTCTAATTCTCTCTCCTTGTTTGTAGATAAAATCCTACAAGTTCTTACTGAATTAGAAAGAAGAAATCTTCCACTGACATTAGCAATGCGTCTGACAACAAAAACTGAGAACATCATGGTTTCCATTATGTTCCCCTCAGAATGGCTGCATGAGCACACCCACTGCATTCTCTCTGTCTTTCAGGGAGAGTTTATGTTTGTGTTTTCCTCTTTGTTTTTGACTGACCTTAACTCAGCTAAGGAAACCCAATTCCCATCAAGATCTACTTCTAGATTAGTCTTAGGAATGAATTTATATTTTTGTTTCAAGGCTCACCAAATTGGAGTTTAAACTTCAGACCCTTGCTATTTTACAATCACTCCAATAATATTTCGAAATAAAGAAGCCTGATATGATTAACAGATTAATTTCCACCATCTTCAGTACTTCCTTTCCTGAAGCTCCTTTGGTGAACCTTTGTTGTGTGAGATGTCCGAATACATTAATCTCTTTTTGACAATTTTAGTACAGATGTGTGTTATTAACAAAAACATACTATTTTCCAAAGCAACCATGCCAAAAGGCAGTAAAAGTACACAGATTCTCTGCCCTTCTGCTCAGCAATTTTTAGTCCAAGTATATATGGCACATCTAAATGAGTCATAATGTCAAATGAATCAAAATTCTAGCCTTCTTACAGTAGAGACAGAGAGTATAAAGCACTATGTGCTATATAGTAATAAAAACAAACAAATAAGAAAATAAGACACACTAACCTTTTGACCAATTTAGCTTTTTGCTTAGACTTTTTCCAAGTCACTAGGATTTCCAGGAATTTGGTCAAATGACTGAAAATATAATCAGAATGATGGTAAACAGACCGTCTATTTCACAAACATCTCTTTGGGCAATCAGCCAAGCTCTAGCATAATGCATTCTGTTTCAAAAATCTCAGATGGATTGCTTGTGGCATTTATATGCCCATCAGTCACAGGACTGGTCTGAGCAGCAGTTAGGGAACCATTTTTCTGGAGCCTGGTAAAAGGCTACTTATCTATTTGTTATAATTAGTGAGAGGTTCATTCTGGGGAGATTGCTACCGTAAATTTAGCAAAAGCATGTTAGGTAAGTCCACTCTACCATAGCCACACAATATTAACCAGTTTTTCTGCTTTTTTGTTTTCTAAATATGTGTTTCTTTTACTGACAGTACTGAGGCAAACACATACTAGGAGACCGGATCTTTAGAAGTTCAGCAGTGCACATTTTAAAGCGGAATTTCCCATGATGAGCAAATCCACATGGATCTCTCACACTTCTAAAGTCCTTGAAGGTCTCTTTGGGATTACTTTTGGCACCAGACTATATCACAGGCAGACACGGTTATAATTCATTTGAAAGGTATAAAGCATAGTTGTGTGGGTCTTCCCACCACACGTCCCATTCAAACACCCATGAGAAGGCTGGTTTTGATGTGTGTATTGCTACCTTAGCTGACAGTCTGAAGTCCCACCAGGCACCTGGAACCATTCCCTGGGCCCGCAGGGGAGCGTGTCTTCCTTACTTCCCACCACGCAGCTTCTCACGACTCAGGCCAGTTTTACAGCCTTCACTGCCAACATATTTAATCCTGTAATTCAGTCATCAAAATCACAGCTGGAGTCAAAGAGTCCACATTCAGATTTTGTATGTGTGTATATGTGAATTTTGTCAGGAGGGAAGTGACACGTTATCAGCAAGAAGATCGCATGCTTGGTGCCTTGCTTAAGGAGAGATGGGGGTTTTTATTTTTGTTATTGGGTTTTGGGGTTTTTTTTTTCCTAGGTCCTTAGTATTCCTGGAAACAGAAATGTGTTGTGAATGAACCCACTACCTTCTTCTCCTGCAATTCTCCATAAACAAAACTGCAATCACACATTACACTTTACCTTAAGTTCTCCCTATGGAACTGATCACTCTCGAGCAAGGGGCGAAATATTAGGGAAAAAATGCTTGTTTGTAAACTTTCTGATTAATCTTTTGACCTATCCATGTGTTCCAATTACAACATCCTCCAACAGACACAGGATTACTATGTTGTCTATCTAGAACACAAGCAGCACAGTGCACCCTCAACCTCTCTTCAGGAGAAGGTGACATCCTTAAGCGACAATTCTGTACTTCACAGACCAAGATTTCATAACCTCTCTGCAAGTAACTCGCAATTTATCTTTTCTTTCTTGGCCAGAGTGACTTAAGCCTGTTATGAGAGCTATGGATTTAGGAATACAATGAGCACCTTCATGTGGAAATTTGGCTGTGTGGACTGAAATCTGCTTTCATCAGTGTAACTTGTTAGAAACTTCAAAAGGTCTCTCCTGTTTATGGAACTTATAGCATTAAAAAAAAAGTAAACTGAGAAACATTAGACAAAGCTACCATTTTCTTATTCAGAGTTCATAGTTTGCCTTTAAGTGTACAGAAAGTGACACTGAAAACGTAAGGAAAAGAACCATGACGTACTGTGGAGTGTGGCTTAAGCCCTTGTTCTTCAGACTTAAAAATGTACTTAATTTTACATATACCCACATTCTCATTTTTGTTTCTTCACATAAGTTAAATCAAGGAGATATTTGTGATCTTAAGTTTTAGCACTTGACTGTTTACAGGACCAAATATGAGCCTGGTACTCTCCCTTTACCTTTCCAGCTTCCCCCTTAGTCCAGGACTCTCTTTTTATCCTCTGTAGAATTTGGAACAGACTTTCTCTGATGTTGAACCAGAACCCTTATTTGTTCCTGTAATGACAGATACCTAGACAACAATAGTGGAAATGCCATCAAGAAGTTACACTTCTATTTTCAATTTTAAAAAATTAAACTTGCTAGTCCTTTTGGGTCAAATCCAATGGATTCCCTCTACGTTTATGAAAAGGAAATAGAAAGTTGTGCTTGTCCATCTTGCTATTTCCCTCCTTCACATTATTTTCTTTTAAACCTTCTTTTTTTTTTCTTTTTTTTATTTTCCCCCTACTGGTTACTTTAGCAGTAGGAAATTTCAAGAATGGCAGAGGAAGAGGTGGGTGTACAGCTCTCCCTGCTCCATACAGCAGTAGGCAAAATCAAGCAGTGAGGCAGGAAGTAGCCAGCTGCATTTCTCAGCCAGGACTCCCACTCCTCAGCCCAAGTCATGGCAGAGCTGCCTTGAGAGCTGGGTCTCTGCCCCACAGCTCAGCTCAGATATCAGGCTTCATCTGTTCCAGGAAAAAACAGCCCTGGTGCTGGCCCTCTACCAGCCAGTGCACACTCCCGTCATGAAACAGACCCAGACGTGCCCTCTCTGAGTATGTCTTCATCATTTCAAAATAAAAACATGCCACAGCAAACCATAGTACTGTCTCTTCAACATCCATACATAGTTCAAGAACATTAAAACTATTCCAGCCTCCTCATCTGTTCCCTTCTGGGAGTAAAAATAAATGAGGTTCGCATTAGATTATGTCTGACTAGTTACATTGCCAAAAGTTTGGAGACTACAAACGCCTAGCAATGCTCAAGTACAATATGATACTCCTTGGGGAAGTGGGGCTTTCTCAAGGTCTCTGCTGACTCTTCCCATTTACCTCACACTTACCTTAAATATAACGTGAGCAGAGGGAACTCTGCACTTCCCACAAGGCACTCAGTATGTGATGATGCCCATAGATAGTCAGCACCTAAACCACACGTAAGTTTTCAGAACAAAATCAATACTTTATGCCCTGAAGCAACTCTGTAAGCCAGGACAGACTTTGGAAAATTAGAATAATAAGCTGCCTGTGAGCAGCTCCACTAAATAAGAAGGCAGCTGCATTTGTGCAACTGTCTCTAAGACTTTGGGGTTTTGCATGCAGACACCATTTTCTGATATATGGGAGGGAAATGTGAATTCTATGCTTGTTACATATAGGGTCCCACTCAGATCTAAGATTTAACATCAATACTTGATTTAAGTCAAATTTATTCGGGATTTGAATAAATTATTATTTAAAAAAGAACACAACAATGTCAGACAGCAGCACTGCAAGATGTATGGAAATGTATATGTAGATCATGGTGAGAAGGAAAGTCATTTTTCCATGGGACCTCATGTGCAGGGAAAAAAGTTACTCTGTGTATATACAGAAGGAAAAATGGGACAGGAGAATGGTATCTTTTGGCTAATTGCAGCATACATCTGGGAAATTGAAAAGAACTGAAAGGTGTTCAGCATCTTGAAAAAATAAAGAAATATGTTTCCCAGGTTGTTAGCATATTAAACAAAAAGCAGGCACAAAAATGAACTCAGACCCTGCACTGCTCCATGGTTATCTGCACTGGGTTAAAAGGGCCAAGCGGAAGTTCAAAATGATAAAGAATGTAAAATACAAGGGAGAAGGAAAGATTAGAGGAGAAAGGAGAAAAGTTCTGTTTCAAAACACTTCCCAGTAATTCCTGCACATAGACATTTCCCTCTCCTAGTAAAGAGCTGCTTTCAGCTGATACAGCCACAGTCTCTCTTCCATCTCAGTTGTCACTGATCTGAAGCTTTTTCCCCATTGTCAGATTGTACATGCCAGGTGTCAGACAATTTTTTGTTTGTTTTTTTAGATTGAATTAAAATAATCTTGAGTCCACCAAAGAGGCACCCTGCCCCAGCTGCACTTCCACTCTGTTGTACCCTCTGTTCCAACCATAGTGGAGACAATAAAAGGACTAAGGATGGAGAGACACACTATTTTTTAATTGAAACCATATGTATCATGTAAAATACTCAGGACAGAAGCAGGAGGGGTTTATGAATATCATCTGAAATCAGCCTCCCAGAGCAAGTGCCAATATTTACATTTCTCTTGCTTAACATTGTTTGGGTTGGAAATTATAGCAGTTTTCTGATCAACTACCTGCAGGCATGCACCAGTTTGACCTTTTGCATGCTAAATTGCATGCACTAAATTAAATCTGCCTCTCTCTCTCTCTTAGTGAGATAAACAAGGCCAGTTACATGACTCAGGCTGCCCTTTTCCTCCTGCCATTCCATATGCAAAGTGAATCCTAGCCAGTTAATCCTCTAATTTAAGAGTAGACTTCTGTATTTTTGTAAGTGCTTAGAAGGATTTTGTTTCTTTTAAGTAGTTGTGAGTCAATAATTTGTATTCAGAAAGAAGAGCTAGCAGAATCAAAATAACATAAGTTTCCTAATAACAGGTTTGTGTGAGTATTTCAGAGGTAAGTGAATGAGCAATGTTCATTTTCAATTCTTTATAAATTTGAGTAAATTATATCATCAGCTACAGAGTCTGCTCAGCATACTTCCCCAGAGAAAGCAGAGTCAGAGAAAAAAAAAAAAAAAAAGGAGAGAAGAAAATACCACATTTAGCAGGTGTTGTAAGGTATTTCTACCTATTGTACAGGTGATAGGTTAGAAACTCTTAGGCCAACTCTAGTTATTCACATTTTCAAATACTAGTAACTAATTTGAGAAATATTTAAATTGCATCATTACTCAGACATTCTCATTATACCCTCAGCTGCAATTATGCAGATCAGGGACAACTTTCCTGAAATCGGATCAAGTTATTCTGAGACCAACCACATATACTTAGTAGTACTTACTCCCCAGAGAATCGTAAGGAAATATAATCAATTTTCAGACTACATTGCTGAATTTACACAGATTAAAATTACAGCAAAAGTAACAGGCTAGGCTGTTCAAAAAAACAAAAATCTGTCCTTTTTTTCAGTGGGAACTAGGAAAAATTTGTGCTGTGCTTTATTCTCTGGTGAAATAAGGAAGTTTAGTTGCTACACAAAACCTGAGAAAGGGACCCCATGCTTTGTATAGCAAGTGATACAGCACTTCAGAGAGGAAAGGCTTTCTGTATTGCAAAGGCAATTTCAGACCCTGGCTTTGCATATGTAGAATAGGCAGCAGTCATAACTTCCCAATGGAGCGCATCGTGTCTGAGTTTGTACAATGAAAGCTTGTAAGGCTTATATTTTCTGCCATAACATGGCTCAGAGAAAGCACAGATCTCTTTTTGGTCCGGCCATGGACAACTCAGCAGCCAACTCTACACGCCTGTCAGCTCTACAGGTGACTGGCTAAGCCTCAGTTGACTGCAGTGGTGCACCATCAGTTCTGTAGTCAGAATGAAATTTTAGAACAAAAGACACTCCAACAGAGACTCCACTGCTCAAATCAATCAGCTCAGGATCTTTCAAAACTCTTAGTAGAATGGATTCTTTTCAGAAATGGTTGGCAAACACCATTCACTATCAGTCTGAGGAGCTCTTGTCACAAACACTTCTCCCTTTTATGATAACAAATAAAACAACTATATGCTTGCAGCTTATCACAACTGTTTTCCCAGAGATTTGTCGATTGGAAAGCATTTATGTGTTTGCTGATGGTTTGATGAAGGTTCTGTTTGGTTGGGTTAAATTTCTAGTTAAATACTACCTCTTTTTTTTCTAAAGGATTGAGGTGGCCTAACGTTTCCCTACACTCCATCTACCTTTTCCACACAGGTTCTCTCAGTGAGAAACAGAACAAAAGGCAGCATGAGGTGAGCAAATATTACTCCTTCAGCTACAAATCACAGTTTGAAAATTTCAGCTCTGCTTACCTGATATAAACAGAAGCAGATGGTAAATCCTATATTTACTATGACTGCATTAGGATTTATAGGACATAACCATTTGCTTATACCAGTTAAACTTTACTGGCTGTTTTTATTAGTATGTATCTGTGGAGTAAAAAGCATTCTAAACTGATCAAAAGAAACCAATTATCATGCAAGGGGATGTTTTTAACTGCAAGAGTAGTTGCCATTTGTTACACGGACACTCTGCCATTTATTCAAGAACATAATGGTATATATGATCAATTCTCTGTCAAGTCAAGATGTATAGGCATAAATTTTCATTATCCCTGAAGTCTCACCTATACAGAGATACTCTTTTTCTCTGTATTTTTTGCGAAGATATCCATAATATATCTGCTGTGAGAAAATAAATTATTTTTCTTAATTTTGCAAGTCTGAGAAAAAAGCCAAATAAAAGTGTCATATTTTCACTAAATACTGCACAAGGCTCACACATCCTGGCTATGATTTGCACCTGCTCATCTTAGAAATTGGCTTGGCCCAAGAGTATCTCCATTATAAGGGCCAAGCCAGGTCCTGTAGAGACTGTGATGTCAGAGATAAATGATTCTTCTCTCTGTTTAGCAAAAGCTATTCCCAAAAGAAAAAATAAAGCGATGGCTTAATTTCTGTTTAGTTGCTCCACTACAGCACATGTTCATTAATACACCTTTTTGTTAAGCAGTGTACCTTTAGGCACATATTTCATTTATTGTATATAAACATACATAAATGTTTTATCAGCCGTGGGTGCCCATAAGTACCACAATGAGAACAACAAAAAAGAACGACAAAACCAAAACCTAGACACCATGCACTGTATTGAAAAACAGGAAGGGAAATTTCTTGGAGATATCAATACTGAAAATATAAAAGAAGTTGCACTTCTCAAGGTCATATCCCATGAGCTCAAGTTCAAAGATTCTATAAAACAAACCATGCTGGCCTTGTAAACATTAGGTGAAGGAACTGGAAGGCAAAGAGTCTAACCACACCCCAATGGAAATAATTTTGAAAGGCAAATAATTCAGGCTAACTGATGGTAATCAGCATAGCTGTGAGAAAGAGATAAGATTAACTTGGGAAATTCTGGTAGATACCCATCATAATTTGTTTAGTCCATAGCTCAGTGTTCTCAGTATAGTTTCACATCATTCTCCTCTCTGTTATACCAAGAGACAATGAAATCTGTGCCTTCTAACTCACCATTTACAATTTTGCAAGAATCGTTACTAGATCAATATACAAGAATCATACTGAGCAAAGCTCTTTGACTTGTCTTTGACTTGTTTTCACATGTATCTGCAGGTATGTATATGTGTGCAGTAAGTAAAGCCATAGAGAGTTTTATAATCCATATTTTCGTATCAATTGTGTATGTACATACAATGCATTAAACTTGAATTCAGCTGTCAAATGTTTTGCAATATCCTAATTTCAGTTTGCAAGCATTAAAGGAGTACTTGCTTCTATAAAACAAGGTAACAGAAAATAAAGGAGGTAATTAAATTTTTAAAAAAATTTCCCTTATACTCTGGTTTCATTACTCCTGTAATATGTTACAGCAATGTGGTACATACCTTTCTGCCTGTAGGGTATACCTAAACCATTTCTAGATCTCAAAAAATGTCCTGTCAGGGGCCTGGGGCATATCGTTATCCCAGGAACCACCCAGGAGCAGCCTTTGAGTGGGCAAGAGAAACACATAAATCTTAACATAGAGGCAGGATGCACACGTCTCTTTCATTCCAGACCTCTCTCCACCCACTGCTCTTCACATATGCTTGCATTTCTGACCTCAGCCTCTAGCAATGCGTGTGTAATTTGTACTGTATGCCACAATGTTACTGTGTTTCCCAACAAGGCTATTGCCTTGTGCATCTCTTAAGTTTGTTTTTCTTTTCCTTTTTTTTTTTTTTTCCTTTTTTTTTTTTTTTTTTGAGACATTGCATCCTTTTGGAATGGAAATAAAATATTACAGTTCTTGGGTTTTGTTTCACTTGTTTTGTTAATTAGCCAGAGGTGGGGCAAGCATCCTTTTACATCACTGTCATGGACCCCAGGTTGAAATTCAAGAGAGCTTTAGCCTCTTGAGTAATACCTTGTTCACTCCATACCTCCAGCAGCTATGAGAGATTTGCTTCCACATTTGGATCCTGATGGTCTAACACAAGGGAACTGAAACTGAATAAGCAGAGGATGATATCTTGGGCCTATGGCATTGAATGACAAAACTCTCATTGCTCCAAAGACCCAGAAACTTTAGATCAGGTATCCGGGACAGCACAGAAGATGTGAGCAGTTCCTCCACCAACAATCAGTTTTCCCCTTCCACTTTTCCCTGTTTTCTTCCACTTAAGTCATTTAGAATTGGAAGGGGCAGAGGTATTTCCTTCTGTGGCACCAAGATTTATACATAAATATATGACACCAAAAGCATCTACATAATACTTTCAATATTTCCAAGCACTGGCATATGTAGTTCTGTCCTGGAACTGAATGTGAAACGGCATAACTCCCTAACCTTTCCTGCAGGAAATATGTGCCCAAAGGGAATATGTGCTTTTCTGAGACAGGTGACTTTGCTCTTGAGCAAAGGTGAGCAGCACTGCTTCAAGGGCTTGGCAACATAGGTCAATTAACTTCTGCTGTTCTCATGATAAGAGGAAGGATCACAGGACTATCTGCCTGTACTCAGATTTCTAAGATGAAATCCCACTTTTTGCCTGTGCCTAAAGACGGCCTGAGATGCAAGTAAAGAAAAAACTGGAAGAGAACAGATATAGAGTTCCTTCTATTTTTTTACTTCTAGTAGTCTCTTACCTTTACTTTCCCTCAACTGGTTCATCAGAAAAATGGGGATAATCCTGCCCATCTCCTAGGAATATTAAGAGCGTGACCCCAAACAAGATCAAAATCTCCACGTGCTAAACTCTACACCAGCACCCGGTGCGTGTGATCCTCAGATTAAATACTTTTCAGTTTTAAGTAGCAATATAAAGGGTGGCATGGAAGAGCAATTGGTCAATTTCTCTGCACATAGAGAACCAGGGCAGAAACTTGTGAAGTAACCTGCATAGGAATATAAAGGAAGAGTCAGAAATTTAACCTAGATCTCCAGGATATAAGTTCTTTTATGATGGAGCATAATGCTGTGGAGAAATAACTTTTATCTTTATTGCAGACTCTTGGCATAAGACTGAACAGGCAGAAAAACTCACACTTGTTCTGAAAAAGGACAGAGCACATAATGCTCTCTTTCAAGAGCCGTAAGCTGCCAAGTGAAGAGCAAAAAAGCAGACTTAGCATGTGAATTAATGCTATTGCTCTGTTAAAAAGTTGAATCCTGTGCCATTTAAAAGTTTTTTCACAGGCATATTTTTTTATGCCTTACAGATGGATCTTTGCAATTAGGGACTTAGTTAATAAGCTCCAAACTAGTAAAATTCAACAGGTATATGAGGTGATTGTAGGAGTTAATAAGCGAGAGGACAAGCTATACTGCCAAGAATAACCTTTGACAGGAGGGTCAGAAGTCACAGGGCAAATCTAGAAACAGACCAGCTCTTTAAATCTTCTTACGGGGTTACAGGAGTGAACTCTAGCTCATGTATTTGTTTTTGACTGGAAACAAAAATCTTCAGTTTTGCTTAGGCTGCAATGACTGCTTCAACTCCTGCCATAGACAGATAGTAGGCTGCGACAATAAACCTCTCAGTTATGCTACAAGGTTGCCCATGTCAAAGGAGAATTAACAGAAGAAAGAAGAAACAGATACTATTTTTCTACAGTTATATAACTGAGGCTTTCATGCTTTCATACATATTCTTATATTAGTCCTTAAAGGCTAGCATCCTTCACTTTCTAGAAACATTTAATGAAATCTTGTCAAGAGAGTAACTTTAACCTCAAATACCTGGTTATGTATAAACACTTCTATACCACATTTTCAAGTCTACAATTAAGCCCTAAGAACCTGAAATTAAATTTGTTTAGAATTAAACACAAAGCTTCAGAATAACATTATTGCTGATATAATACTTGCATCTCCAAAGGGGCAACAGAGATAGGCTCACCTGACGCACAGAGCTAGCCAGAACATTGGAAATTACCAATATTTTTCATGAAAATGACTGCAAATTAACTCAGAGAAAAAATATTCACTCATGTAGCTGACAGCTAATTTTGAAATAATGAATGCATTTAAGAGTAACACAATTTCTAATTGCAAACTTAAGAAGGGAAAATAAGCAACATGCTCAATAAATTGTTCATTCTGAATGATTCATCCAAATCTAATAACTATCTGTCTCTCCAAATATTGTACTAAGGCATAATCAGTCAGTATAAAACACCAGAAAGAAATGAGCCACAAAAAAATGAAGCTGTATTGCTGCTGTTCCAGTACCGAAGGACAGAATTCATAACTCTCTAACAATCCCTTCTAGCTTCAGATGCTCCTGCAAAAGCAGAATTTAAACTGCATTTTGCTGCCATGCATCACGGCTGAGATCCATAAGCTCAACTGCAGTCTGACCCTAAAATCAAAATGAGATGCTTATTCTCTCCTCCTCTCATTTCTACCCCCCTTCTGTTTGGAAACCCAGAACCAGGGGCGTGGGAGGAAGTCTCTGACTCAAATTGCTGTGAGAGCAAAACCTACAGGCTCCACGTTGCTGCTATATATGGGCTGGAGACAAAGATGATGGGCCTGTCTCAAAAGAGCCGCCAACCTTCTTGTCTGAGAGCTCCTCTCAGGCGTCCTCAGCCTAAACATTTTATGGGTTGGGGGTCGCAGGTCACCAACTGTCAAAACAGAGCACGACTCACTCTGCGCACCCGCGAGGAAACTGAGCAGACGGCAAAGCCGGAGTCCAGGGGCCACGCTGCTCAACACGCACCACAAATGGTGAAGTTGCCCTTAAAAAGTAACAGGCTTTCCCCCCCTAAATCTTTCTGATTTTTACAAGTAGAGCTCAAAGTTAAGTGAGCGTGAGTTTTAAAAGATCAATGCACATGTGGAATTAGACTATTCTAAATGCCTTTTTTTTTTTTAATGGAGGAAAACAACCACCAAACTTTGAACTCCCAAACTTAACCAGCAGCAAACTCCAAAGCACCAGGTGGTTTCATAAACCCAAAGGTTCATAAATCTTTTCTTTAAAGTTTCCAATTTCAAAAAAGAGCTTGTTCACTTTGTGGTTATTTTTCAATTTTTCTCCCTCCCTCCCCCTTCTTTCCTGCCTTTGGGTGGATGACCTGCCAAACCCTGACAGCCTTTTAAGCTCGCCGTGCTGGCTCCTGCTGACGCTGCCGGAGACAGGCTGCCCACTCATGGGGCAGGGAGCTGTGGGCATGACTTCATCCTCCAGGTGGAATCTCTGGGAAAGGGGCTGCACAGGGGAGCCGTGCTTTCTATTTTTAAACACTGCCTGTCGCATAGCTCAGAAGTGCAAAGAGTTCAAACGTTCAGTGACTCTGTTCTCGCCACTGCTCGGGCCTTTAAAGTAGTAATAGTTCTGGTAATGAAGGCAGTGTAGTCATCAGTCTCCTCAATCTACAGCCCCTGAGCTACATACAGTCCATGGGAGCAATTCATCTGTCCTGTGGGGTAATTTGGGAGACTGCCAGGCGCAGGCAGGGCGATCAGGGCTGGATGAATCACTGGTGGCTTGTGTTTAACGTGGACCAAGGTGTCCCCATGAAAGATGGCAGCTGGGAATAATCTTCTGCTACAAGCAGGGCAAATCACTCGTGCTGTACCCTTGCTCCTGCTGTATGAGAATTGCCACTGAGAAAGGCAGCTGTGGCCAGAACCAGCTGGTGGGAGTATATAGGGGTTTTACCTATGCATCTATGCAGTGAAGCATGTGAGCAGTATACTCCCAGGAGGCACCAAACTTTCTGTGATGTGAGAGGAGCAGGGCTGCCATAAACAGTCCCTCTCCAGTGTTAAAAGAAGTCAGCAAAAAGGCCAGATACTGCTCTTTTAGGTACTGCTCTGTAATCAAGAGACACACAGACACACAGTCCTCTAATCTTAAACTGACAGAAGACAAAGCAGCAAGAGCGGAAGAAATGGTCGTAGATTTCTGGCTTCTCTCTTTGTGTCCTAATTACACTCTAAGACCAACCCACTTTAACACAGGCTTCAAATTATGTGATCACAAAATCACTCAGGTTGGAAGGGCCTCAGAGGTCACCTAGCCAATCCCCCAACGGCAGCCTGCTCCCTCTGCTCCACACATTCTCCTGCAAAAAGGCAGCATGGAGAGAGAGCTGCAGAAACAGCTGTGGAACCATTAACTCTCTTGCTTTACCTAAGTCAGACAGATGGGAATCTTTAGCCCATTGCCACTTCTCTTCTTTAGAAACAGTACCCAAAACATGGCTTGGTAGAGACATCACACACAACTGCTCAACTGCCTCGCAGATCTGGGTGAGGGTAGGTGGTGAAAACTCCAGCCACTTGATGGGTAAGAGTGTTGTCCAGTCAGATTCAGTACACAAAATCACATTGCAGCTCCTTAAAGATGACTTGGTTAATAGCAAATTTCCTATTAAACCCTCAGGTAAATATCACCCACTTTTACTGCTGAAGCTGGTAAGGCAAAAATGTTGCGGAATGTGATTGAGGCCACACAGGAACATCAGTATCAGAGCTGGGATTACACAGCACAAGCTTGGTCTAAATGTTCTAGCCCATTCTGGGGTTCAAATTATTCACTCCTGTGTCCTAGGCCACGCTAGCTGATGAGGTATGACACTGGCCCACAGACATGAAGCTGCATGAAGCAGTGGTTTAGATACGGGCAAGAGTCACCCAAGCCTTCCTGTCAATCCTTCAGTTGGGCAGTACTCTTCCCTCTGGAATAAGTGTTCCTCACCTTTTGTCACAGCTTCCTTTCATCCACTTTCATCCCACGTCTTTACTCTCCTCACATACACAAATATACACATGCTTTGCCAGAAAATCAAAGAAAACTGCCACTTTTTAAAAAAAACAGAAACAAGAAGAGCTTTCATGTTTCTCATGTTTTATGCTGTTGTAACTGCATTTGATATAGTCCCATGAGCAGACCTTCCAATAATAATGACTAAATCTACTTTTCTTTTATTTTGTAGGCTATTTAGGAGCTATTTGCAGCTCTAACCACAGATATCCGGACAGCTCTCACCACATACATGTGGTATTATTTACTCAACCTCCTGATTCATTAAATGTACTTCCAGCTCCTAAGAAGTTTATTATTATTCCTTTGTGGCATCTTCATATTGATTATAATTTCAAAATTCTCTGCTGGAGATCAATGAGTGTTCACTAAATTAGGGGACAGTTGATGGGTATAAAATTGAAACACTGCAACTATTTGCTCTCTACAACCATCAAAGTAATTAAGATGATTCCATCTCTCCTCACACACTCTTTAGAGCTAGCTCTGGTTCTGTGTTGAACTGTAAGCAAAGAAACAAGAGAGCAGACAATTGGTGGACAAGCTAGATAGCAATGGCAAACATGGCATCTAAAATCTTCCAGCATTTGGGCTAGCTTGACAAAGAAGATACTATTCTGTGCCATAGCTCCTCCAAAACCTGGGCCCAGCCTTCCCTTAACTCAGGAGTGTTACAGTATTGCTCTCTTGATCCTCTGTCCCTGAGAATTATAGATCTTGTCAAGAAATAGCTCTCAGGATAAAAAAAAGAGGTGATTTGGGTCTCATAAACATAGAACACTACCACCAAGTTAAAATGACAGACTCCTCCGTGATACAACTCATGCTCCAGCTTTCACAGCGAGGCCTGAACATCAGGTTTCTCTGGATTCAGTATTATTCACCCGCAGTTAAAAACAATTGATGGATACAATTTTATGTTGCTCTTTCTCTGAGTGGTCAAATTCAAAAGTGAATGCCAGATCTGGATTTGGCAGCAGGGATCCATGGCTGTGCTAGTAATTTAAATACCTCTAGCCCAGATGGCCTATTTGAAAAATATTCCTGGGCTCCAACAGCAGCAAACCAGTTTCCAGAGTCCCCTGGGCAGAACAGCACACCAATATTTTGCATCAGCTATTATTTTTAAGTATATGAAAATATCTAATCCTGATCTTTTCACCTGTAAATAGACTCTAGTCATTTATATATAAATTGATACATATATAAGGGATCCCTTCTCATTCCACCATATGCTATGATAAAAGATCTGAGTAGGACCTCAGACCTGACAGTATGCAGGTTGGATCTTAGTGGGACTAGGCTTGGATGTGGGATTAGGCTTGGATATGGAACTCACGGTTTCCAGAATTATCCAGCAACCTAGAGAGTTGACACCCTGAGGGAATGATACATGCCTCTTCTTTATTACAAAGCCTGTTCCAAAAAATATCACAGTAGCTGGTAGCAAACAACTTCAAGGGAATGTGGTATGCAATTCTTGTCCTGCCAAGAAAATATATACATTATTAATAATAAAGAGCTACTTGGCTGATAATATTTTTTATAATTATTAGCAATGAGATAGATAACTATTCTCAGTTCTGCTAAATCCCTACGTGGATTTTGCCAAGCTTAAAAAAAGAGGATAAGGCAATAGCATACTTCCAATAGCTAAAATTCTGAACAAAAATCACAAATTAAAATGAGTTAAGAAGGCTTTGCCAGAAAAAGAAGTAAGCTTCATGTTCTCAAGCAGTGGATTAAAGTGACAGTTAAATGATTTCCCTATTCCCTGCCATGTTTATGCAAGCAATATTCATTAGCAACAAGATGATAAATGAGGTAAAAAAAAATACTTGTCTCCTTAAAATTCTACCTTTTCTTTGCCAAATCCTATCAGTGTTCAAAACAGTAGATTTCACTGCTACTCAAAATAAGGATCTGAAATGTAGTTCTTCCCTAAATCTACAGGGGTATGTTTTAGAAGAGGAACTGTACCAAATTTCATCCCACAGATATCACTGATTCAGTATCATATCAAGACTATCCCACGGAAGACCATGGCATTTCACTAACTCTGGCCATAGGATCATATATGCTAAGTGTATGACCTACTGAGAAAAGTAGCCCAAGTTCACTTGACAATGTGTTAAGATTAGTTGGTCTTCCATTAACACAAAGTACAGGATGAAAGGAGGCTGAGAGCAGCCAGATCATTCATTCCATTGTTTGCATAGGACCATACTCTGTCAAAGGCATTACAAATCAACACGGAATGTGGCCTTCTAATTTTTCCTGCAACTTTAAGGGAGTCTGACACCCATTACATGCAGTAGGCCTGTGAATGGGGTTTGCATGCTCACGTGCTTGTGTGGGATTTTTCTACTGTGCATATGACTAAATGTGTCAGTGAAACAAATTTCTGGACTGATCCTGACCATTTGTCCAGAACAAAATGAGGTATGTGTGTGAGTTGTATGATGTAAGTATGGGCATCTTTACATCTAGATACGTGAAGACAGGTGGTACATTAATGGATTTTGGGAGCTCAAACAATCTTTTCTTTTTCATGTGGTGTCACAGTAGGGCAGCAGTAGAACATATGTAACAGCTGAGAAAGGAAAACCAAAGCCAGTACAAATTAAATAGGGCTATATGATGTGTGGATGATCCTGAAGGAATGAAAACAGAGATGCAGAATGGAGAATAAGTTTATGTGCAGTTTATGCACATGACCTATGCTTTTGTATACAGGCAAGTCACACTCCATCAGGGTTACAGAAATAGTCATAGCTCCAAAGGTATTAGAAGATACAATGCTAAAACTCTTCCTGCAGAAATAGCAACCTGTGCCCTACTGATTTTATTCCAAACCTCTAGAACTTGTCCCACAATAGATCTATCACAAAAAATAAACATGAGGAACATATGCCCATAGAAAACAGAACAAACAGAAACACCATCAATATATTTTTCTGAAGGGTTTTATCTTATGTTCTTTTTTCTTCCACTGTCATTTTGAGGCCTGTGTGTGTAATGCAGTCCTGGACAATGTAATAGAAATTGTGTCTGCTTTTATTCAGAGGCTAAAAGTTTTTTCTGAACTGATGTTCTTAGGAAAAAGCCCTCAGACTAATCATATTCCTCCACAAAATCTCCAGTGGAGAGCACTGAACACTCACATGGGCCTTTCAGATACGTTAGGTCTATCTCTTGCTGATCGGTCCTTTTACTCCTCTTTTATAAAAAACATCCAGGTTTCATTTCAGAAGGCAAAAAGCAATTTGAAATTCTCTCCAGATGTCAAGGATTTTTGTTGTCTTTTTTTCCTCCTCACAGATTCATGTTCTGAAAAGAACAAAATAGAGAAAAAAAAAAAACCAAAAAGGAGATAAGGAGAAATTTTTTTTAAGCCTTTAAAAGATATGAGGTATCTAAATTAAAAACCTTTGTGCAGTGAAAGGTGGCTGGAGGGAATGTATAAGAATAGTCAGTTACTGCTGGCATGTTTACAGGCTTTGAAGGTTCTTCACGTCTAGCTGAGTGAGAATGGTTAAGAGCAGCTCTACCTCACACTAAGATTTTAGGGGATTAATGAGGTCCTGTTCTGGCAGGTTCTGTTACTGCCAGTGTCGTTCCAAATCCTTCACAGTTGTTCATACAGGGTAGAGAGTAAAATTGGAGCACTGTAAAAATGACTGGCCACTTTGCCTTTC
Source organism: Picathartes gymnocephalus (assembly GCA_013390045.1). Classification (NCBI taxonomy): domain Eukaryota; kingdom Metazoa; phylum Chordata; class Aves; order Passeriformes; family Picathartidae; genus Picathartes; species Picathartes gymnocephalus. The sequence goes on from WEKY01021249.1 coordinate 19,841, forward strand.
TAGGCTTGTGATGAACACTATTTCTAATAAGTAAAAGGGTTTATTTCTACTGACTGCTTAAAATGAAAAGGGTTTGGGTTTTTTGTTTGTTTGTCTGTGTTTTCTTTGGGTTTTTCTTGTTTTGTTTTGTTGTTTTTTTAACAGCCATAGATTTATGACCCATGTCAGAAAGATTTTGTGGAAGATAAACAGAATACAACAGGAAGAATTTCGAGTTACATTAACTGATTTACCTAAAGATGATTTTTTTTTTCTCCAGAACAAATCTGGTGTAAACAGAAAAAAAACCCTTCTGTTGTCTTTTCATCCCCATTTAATTATTTGAAATTGTCAGCTCACAGCCATGTCCAAATAATGGATCCAGCTAGAGGATATGTCTACACACGAACTCAAGAGCCATAATGGCAAAATGTGCTGCAAATTCATACCACACTGTTGTAATTTTGAAAGCCAACATGAAATATCCTTTTGCTCCACTGTTATAAAGATGAGAAATAAATACTTAAAAAACTGAAATATTCTGTTCTTCGATCATCATTAATTGTAACCTGGCTCTATTTCTCTTACATATAACTGAAATATTTTCTTTTTTTATTATAAGATTTAGAATATAGCAGAAATCTTTAGTAGTATGATTGCATCCCTCACAGCAAAAGTGAATGTAAAAATGTACTATTTTGATAGGGGTTTCTCCTCCACTTTTTAAAAATTGATTTAAAAACTCATAAGTTTAAGGAGGTTAATAGTATACATGCTTAGGGAAGCAGAAATTTTGTACAGAATTTTTGTCAGGTTGTTGGGTTTTTTTACAGGAAAGAATATCATAATTTCCATAAAACTTCAGTCCTTGAATTAGAATTACTTTTAGCATACATATTCTTTTTAATTAACTACCTCTGTTTAACATAGTCATTTTTATGAAGGATACAAAAATGTTCAATTTATTTGCTACAAAAATTTTATGTTTTCTGGTGTCTAGAAGGTAGGATGTTATGATGTGCTTCACAGATATAAAGCCAAACACTCTTGAAATGTGCTCCACAGAGAATATTAGCCCCAAGCTTTGAAACCACAGCCAAATCAGAAAATCTATAAGAAGAAAATGATGCAAAGATTATGCTGCACTCTACTCCCTCCTGTAGGGTTGTCCTTGTGGGGTTTGTTGTTTTTTTTTTTTTCCCCAAGGAAGACTGTAACAATATCAAAGCCTTCTTGCCTTGGGAAGAGCTGTGTTTGGAGAGTAGCTCAAATAATGATTTTATAATCACACTTCAAAAAACTAAAGTAAAATACATAGACAAAACAGGCAACAATTCCTTTTACCTCTTCCTGTTTACGCAAAAATCCATGGCTAATGAAAGAAGTTGCACGGTTTATTTGACATTCCTGGTCCTGCTCAGCCACGAAGCTGCACCGTGTTAGCCACTTACAATGACCAGGCACTTCCAAAAATGGCAGTGTCATGACATTTCCATGGTGACTTTGGCCTCAGCTTTGCAAATCCCACAAGATCAGGTTACAGACTGAGGACTTAGGAAATGAGTAAGAAAGCGCTAAAGGAGAAAAGCTGTGATTATATGCAAATATATTCATTAGAGAAGAGACTGAACAGAAATGCATCTTCAATAATTTTCTAATGAATTTTTAAACACAGAAATGTGCTGCAGGTGTGCAATTTAATGTATCTGACCTTTTAAGGACTAGTTAGAAATGTTTACTACCAAAAAGTTTTCTTGCTTATATTTTTTTTGTATTTCTGTTTAAAAATGTTTCCTTTAAAGCTTCATCTGTTTTCATTTTTATTGGCAATAATTTATTGCTTCTTTGCTTTATTACATAATGTCCATTATAGCCATCAGCTAGAAGTTTTGAAGTTATAAGGAAATCCTGCCAGACACCCTGGAATAAGTGACAATCTCTGCACAGAGCATACCATAGCCTGTGCCTGCTGTATGTATCTTTATGTATTTACATGCATTTTTTACCTTGTAGCAGAATTTCTTTTAATAGCACAGAATATATAGTCACTGGATAACTGCTTCCCCACTTTTCCCTCAAAGAAAACAGTTTTAGGATGTAGGTGAATGCATTTTACTAAAATAATGTCACGTGTCTTTCAAAAAAATCTATGCCAATACTAATTTCTAGCCTGGGTTCAATAAATATGACAAGCTTAACTAAAGTATTTTAAGAATGAGGTAGAATAGAAAAAATATCCTAGTGAGATGCTAAATAAGATTTGAGGTTCCAAATTTCCTGTGGGACAGGAGATGCTCAATACACATATACCTCATACCTTCAGGGTTTGTTGGGGTTTGTATGTTTGGGGGTTTTTTATGCATTAAGTTTAGAGACAGCAACAAACAAATGAAGAAAAGAAAATATGATAGAGTTTGAAATCACTAAGAGAAAAATCTGACACTAAGTGCTTCCTTAAAGACAAGTAAGTAAAGGTCACATTGTTTCAGTATTACTTCCATTGCATTATGAAACAGAGGATTTTGAGCAGTAATATGCATTCCTCACTCTTATAAATGCATAGCTAAAAGTAAGATCCTCCCAAAGAAGCCAGTTGCCATTTTGTGTTACTATCCATTACTAAAATCAAACACTTCATGCAAAAACAGAAGCATGCTTCCCACAATCTGTGGAAATACCTTCCTATTCAAATGTGCTCAAAATCTCTGTGCACACTTCAGTGCTCTTTTCAATGTATTTGCAATTGAAAAAAAAATCCTCTTACTTTTACAGACTCTAGTTCCACAAAGCACTTAAGGAAATATTTTTCCAGTGATGCATTTATCCATAGAATTAAAAATATGCAAATATTTAAACCAAGTTCTATTTCTCCTATTCCCTGCTTACTGGCACAAAAATTTCAGTGTTCTGATAGTAATTTTACTGTTTATTACTTTTTATTAGAAGTGCGTTACACAAATATCAAACTTTAACCAATACCAGTAATTACCCAGTCCACTAGTATATTCCACTGTGGCATGCCTACCCTAAGTAAAATCTTGCAACTCTTTCTATTTTATCCTGAAGAATGATTAGCTGAAATCTGGATCTTATGGAAAATAACCTGATTGTAACATATTGTAGCTATGTTTGTAGCTGAATATTGTCAAGGAAAACAAAATCATACATAAAAGCAAATGTACAGTAAAACAAGCCAAAAACATAGAAATTATTTAAATCACTAGGTCTTCAGTCTTTGGAATTGTGATGTTCAGTGTGCCTCAGAACCAAGCATACTTTTTCTTGAGGCTAAGGAAGAGCTAAAACAGTGATGTTTTTATAGCAGTATCTTATAATTCAAAGTGTGCAAATACTTACATAGTTCTGCATTTGGATTGGGCTCTATCTCACAGCTTTGGAAATCAGGCCAACTATGGCACAACAGGTTATTCCACCACCCCAGAAGCAGAACAGACTCAAACTGGGTAGACAGAAGAAGCTGTCGCAACTAGTCAAATCCTCAACTATGCAGCAATGATCCCTGTAATCCACTCTAAAGATTTTTTGGAAGGTGGACATTCCCCTTTGTCTTCACTTTCAAAATCACTAGTTTTCACCTCTGAAAAAGTAAAATTGGATTTAAGGTGTTGGATAAATAATACTGCAAACACAGGACATTAAATGCTGAACCAGCACAGCCTCAGCTTATCACTTCACATTCATACAAAAAGTTTTGTAGTACATCTCTGTCCTAGCAGATGTCAGATCCTTATCATCTCACCTCCAAGAGCCAGATGAATCTGGTATCAAGTATCAGGCCAGGATAAGTACCAGAACGTGGTCTCTTGACAGTTCCGCTGAAGTGCCATGATGCAGTTATGTGTGATCCAGATCAAATTTATACTGCCAAGTTATTTGATAATACACAGATACAGCACTAGTGAGCACTGAGACACAGGCTTCAAACAGCTTCAAGTATCAGGAATGATATACACTAGCCAGCTTTTACTCCATTCTTTGCAAAGTCCCTTGGCTTTTTGCTATCGTTAGCTGGAATTCTACTCGGGATTCACACTTAATATTTCATGGTGTACTTAGATGAATGTCATCATAATGGCAATGCTGATAAATTATTTTTAAAACATGTTCTGCCTTTTTATTTGTATGTCTACTTCTGAAATTTTATGAAACCACACTGGTACGTGAATTAAAAGTAAACTGAAAATCTCCCAAAGATTTCCACCTTTTTTTTCCTCCATATGGAATTATTTTCCCTTATGTTCCTATCTATTTTTTACCAGTCTGCGTGCAGACAGCACTAGAAGAAAGGACTCAATCCCCATTTTGCTGGTTTTGCTGAGACAAACATTCAGACAGAATGCTTTTAAAATTCTCCTGTTCTCTATATGAAGAAGATGGGAGAAGAAAGAGCCCTTGTTTAACAGAATCCAGGAAAATCATTTAAATTTTGCATAAAAGTTTCAAGGACCTTATAGGGAATAATCATTAAAAATATATATATTTTTCATTTAAAACTATCTAGATAAAAAAAAATATTCTGTTAATTTCCTCTTCCAAATATATTTTCCACAAATTTGGATGGTGCTTTGAGCAACCTGGTCTAGTGAAAGGTGAACCTGTCCATGGCAGGGGATTCGGAACAAGATGAACTTTAAGGTTCCTTCCAACCCAAACCATTCGACAGTTTTATGATTTTATGAAAATTTCAAGTGCTCTAAGGACTTAGGTTTGATCCTGATAAAACAATTTTGCAACATTTCAAATCCAACCACTAAGTAAAGTTGACAGGATAACTTAGCAAATATTCTATAAACGAAAGACAAGACCCCAAGGTCCTTCTCCACAG
>WEKY01021250.1:997-14169 GCA_013390045.1 Picathartes gymnocephalus
AAGGAAGAAATAAAAAAAAAAAAAAAAAAGGAGGAAAACCAAAACATTGCCAGAAATGTGGGAAACACATCAGATTATCCTCCATTAATATTACTTTTTAATAAGCAACTATTATAAATGTGACTGACAGAAAAAATGAAAGGAATCAAGAGGACTACAGGCACCAAAAGTAACAACTCTAATACTCTAATACTTGTGGCGAGTACTGTCAAAATAGCACTCCTTCCCTCCACAGTCATAAAAGGTTTTGACAAGACAAGGTCAGGTGATAAATCCAGTTACCTGAAATAAAAGCAACAAAGAAAAAAGTTACCTTTCCTTTAGTTTCCTCCCTCCCCCAAATTTTTTGCTATTGTAGAGACGAAATGCACAAATTTCAAATTGGAGACTGCCTGACTAGAGCAAGGGAGAGATAAATTAATGGTAACAACTTTGAGAAAAATATAGTCTACACTGAAAGTCAGTTAGTTTAAAAAATAAAAAAATTGATATTGGTTAAACAGAGAGAGACAGAACAAGAATAATACATTAAAAGCCCAAGTAAGAGCCAACAGGGAGGATGGGGATCTGGAGCCATGGGGACATTAAATAACAGTGACAAACGTGGCTTTAATTCAAGGCTACCCCTTTTACTGGCTCATGTATTTGTTTGTCAAGATTACCAAGAAATCTTAGTAACTACAGATGGTATCTTATACCTGAAACTGCCAACATACCAAGAAACAGGCACCCCAAAAATTTTCATATTGTATTTCAGTGAAATTCTTCAAATAGCACTCATATCTAACAAAATTATCATTTACAGTCTATTTTGTAAATGCATTTTGTACAAACATCAACTAAGTGGATAGTCAGAACAGAATCTCAATAGAAGAGATTAGAGTATAGAGAATAGAGTAACTAAGTATTGAGAACACTATTTGTAGCAGCAAAACCTTCAAACTACCTGAAGAAGACAGGAAACTGCACTTATGCAAACAAATATAGCTGGGTTTGACATTAATTAAATCATTACTCCTTTCTGTTTGCAAGTTAAGGCCCTAGATGTTGCGTCTTCCAAAAGCAGTCAAATCAAGGGAACATGTTTGGCCAAGGTCAGCTGCTCTTGATTCACCCTTAGGCTCTACCACTAGATACTACAGAACACTGGAAGTTCACAAAGAGGTACCATCCTACTGCAATCACTCCTCTCTCTGTGGGTGTGATGAGGCAACTGGAAAACCCCCGGTGCAGCTTTTCAAAGTTATCTAAGCAAAAATATTGGCTTGAGAGCACTTTTGTTACTACTGTTACACTATGCTCAGATTTTATTCTACTTCATCTAAGAGCTCTAAGACCAGTGCTGCTCATATTGGTAATGTATTTTTTTCCAAGTTTCATTTTATGCAATTTAAGTATCAGAGATGGCAATAAAGGAAGTACTTCAATGAAAATTGACTTCCCTAAACAGAAGAGAGATACTATTCCACGCCTGATAGATCCATTTCCTACCTAGTCGGAGTTCTTGATCTAGAGCAAGACCATTTGAAAAACAAATCAAACCAAGAAGTGTGAGGGGGACATGAAAACATGTGACAAAGACCACAGCAAAACTAGCTAGTGAGGGAACTATTCCAAAATATGAAAAACATAGCAGAGAAAAACCTAAATCTTTGAGTATAATATGCAGGTTTAACTACTGTAGTAAAATACATTTTAAACAGACTTAGAGAATGAGTGGCACAGTTCTCACAGGACATGCTTCATTTAAAGCGCTGATGCTCATTTAAATTCTGTGTCAACTTACAGAAAGTTCACACGATCTGGATGACATACCTGCTCATAACAAGCCACCAGATCTCCCAACTACAATGCACTCTAACTCTACAATTATAGGCTCATCTTGAAGTGTTGTATAGCTCACAAGTTCTACATTGACAGTAGCACAAAGAAAAGGTCCTTGAGAGTATGAGCTTATAACCAAAGATTAGTCATAAACATCAGTTACAATTTATTTATACTGAGACACTTAAAGGGAAGTAACAAAAAAAAGTTAATATTTTAGTCATCTTCCTGAAGCTCAAGGTTGCAAAACATAATAAAACTTTCACATAATGAATCCACTAAGAATACTATCAAGTTTTCTACTTAATTGTGAAAAAAGTGAAAGAATTAGTGCTGGAGGCTAATTATTTACTCCTAAGCAGCAAGAAGAGGATAGGGACAAACCTTAGTAAAAGCCACTTGGGGAGGACTCAAGAAGCAAACATTTCTGCACATCAAAGATGCTCTCCCATGATCAAGCAGTGGTGTGAGACTAAGCACAGACACTTGAGAGAAACTGTGCCAGATCAAAGCATGTTTTCCAAAACTAATTGTTTCAGGCTTACAATTAATTTCTGATCCAGCAGCTACTGCAAGAAATAGGCACAAGTAATCAACTGATCAGACAACTTCTTGCTACATTAGCTAACTATGAAACACATTTTCCAGCAGGCAAAAAGATGGTAAAGAAACAACAGTATCAAAAGGAATAATTATTAAGAGAGCACACACAAGACCAATAAGGCTATCGCAACAGTAAAAGTATATCCAACAAGTTGGTAAGACTTTTTTAGGTGGCCAAAAAAACCTTACCAATTCTCTAACACATTGCTAGCTTTGATGCCTATTAAAAAATAAAATAAAGAGACTAAGAATGTAATTTTGTTTCCAATCTGATTAGATTCAACAGCCAGGTAAGGCAAATGGAAGGACTGAACTGATCACCAATTCATTATACATGTCCACAATTTCCACTGATATGTATCATGCTAGAAACTAAAGTACACAAATTGATCTAGTAATATAGATAATGTAGGACTGAATTATCTATCTGCATCATCCTCACACATCCTTGGGAATAAAAGGCCAAGTACCAGACACAGAATAATGTTAGAAGATCAACCTCCAAATCAGAGACATCTTTTGAAGACCACATAAAAACAGTAATGAATGTCTAAAGGCAGCTATGAATAATTTTTTTCTTTCTTTCACACAAGCAAAGCAGAAGATTTGGTAGCTATTTACTTTGTTAAACTCAATTTCTTCTGGAAATGAAACAGATCAGATAAAAGCAGTCAAAAGGAAGCAATGTGCACTCGGTATCCCATGAGAGGAAAAAAGCAGGTATCAAACTTCTCAGTACAGGGCACTGCTGCAAAAGTATCTGCCAGTGTGTCCCTCGCCAACCTGTGCTGCCTGAAGGTGGGTATCATGAAAGATACATCCTACAACTTGTCAGAGAAAGATACATTGTAAACACTCTTGTAGACATATCCTCTGCAACAGTAAACAGTTAGACAAAAGGAAATGTTCTAAGTCTGCAATGCCCCTAAAAAAATTGACAGAAAACCATCCTTTATTTATGAAAATAAAATATATAAACAAGGAAAAGATAAAAATAGACCACAAAAAACAAATCAGGACAGTGGATAGACTGACTATACCTACTCCTTTCCTATTCACTGGGAAAGAGCACTCCTGGTATACCAGAACCATTCCCTACCCCAATCTGGTACCTCACATACAAAGCCTGTAACAATTAACTAAACCTGGGTCTTCCCCATCAAGGTGCAATGGGTGGCTGAGATCTCACGGAAAGCTGACAAGCCTTATATTGTGTTGGTAGTACACTGGAGCATTCACATCTGTCAGTGGGTAATGGTTCTGATGGTTATAGACCTGAGGTCACTGTATTTCACAGGGTCCAATCTCTATATCTGAAAAAATAACCTAATTAAAATTAATCAATTGGAGAGACAGGGAGGGGGAGAAGGTAGAAACTTGTTATACCTCTTTGCTATTACAGCTGGGTTCCTACCTGTCTTTTCTGGCAAAAGTGCAGGTAGCTTAAGTACATTAATACATTACCGGGTATGACTTGATGGCAGGAAAAGCTTTCAAGATAACAGGGAGGCAAATATTCGTCTGGGGTCCCTGTTACCACTGTGAGAAAAGTTGTTACAGATCCTGCTGATCTGGAAATTTCCTCAAAAGAGATTGCATTAAAATGGGACAGGCTAGCCAGAGGCTACCTAAAGATCATCCAGATTATTACAGCTGTCAGAGGCTGGAGTCATTCAGAAAGCCCATTCTCCACTTCAGCAGCCCCATCTAAGCAGTGAGGATGCCTGACTGCTCCCAGAGAATGACAGCTGGTTGCTGACTGCGAAACAAGGCCACCCCACACAGAGATGAAGTGCCCAAGTGCTCTGATCCAGTGAGCTGTATCTGAAGCTGTGGCATGGGATGCAGTGAAGGCTTTCTTTGGGAATCCAATTGCTCATGAGCCAGAGCAGCAATCCACACACTCATGTCGGTTTCAGCAACACACCCCCACAGTACTGCCATCGAGGTATCTGCACAGACCCTCAATTTGCCATGGGCTGGTAGCCCAGTATTTAGAAGACATCAATACTTCCCCATGCTGTAAATCACTGTTAGGGGGTTGATGTTATCCACATCCCAAACAGGAAGTGGGAGAAGCACTGAGCCATGTCATTGAGGCAATGTAAAATCATGGCTGGGAAATGAACCCCAAGAAAATTCAGAGAACTGCCAGGAGTAAAATTTGGAAGAAGAATTTGGCAGGCACTTTACGGAATGATGCTCAAATCAGCTGAACAAATCATGCTTTATGTAGCAGAAATGCAAAGTAGAAACACAGAAAATTGTTGGACTATGATGGTTTCAGAGGCAATTTATACCATATTTGGCCCAGATATGAAAATCATTATGTAAAATAATAATAATAAAAAAAAGGTCAAGTGGAAATGGTGCATTTCTATGCTTACAACTCCCAGCTGAAACAAAGTTAAGTGTCTTACAGGAGAAAACTGGACAAGTTGTCCTAGGTAACAACAGCGCACCTCTACTTTGGGCACAGCAGTTTCCACCATATGAGCAATTAACCCAGGAGGAGAATAGATGTTCCACTGATTGTATATCAAGAAATGTGAAAGAAAAACTGCAATAGAAAGCAACATCCTTTGAAATGGCTGAGCAAACCTTCCTAACATATCAAGGAAAGGGAAGAGCAAGCAATATGTTAAGTTAATGGCTGTATCTACAGTGCTGGAAGAATGATCAGCTTCAGAAGTCTTTTTTCTGACTCTTGGGTAGTATACAAAGGTTTCATACTGTAGTATAGGAAATGACAAACATGACTGGATGATACATGGTAAATCTCACCAGGGTTTGGTGTATAAAAGCATTGCTTACTTAGCCATGAAAGACATGTAGATCCCTCCACTGCAAATCACGGTGAGATACTGCAGGAACACAATGCTGCTGCTGATCAGTTACCCAAGATGTGTATTTCTCCAATAACACCTAGTGAGGATGTGTTAGTTGAGTGGACTCTCCTAAGAAATCAAGTTATATGGGGATATTTGCTATCTATAACTGGGGACAAAGTAAGAGGCAATCCTTGCTCCAGAGAGACCATTCAAAATGTCTTTTAAGAACACCTGCAAATAAAAGAAGCAAGAAAAACTGCCACAACAGCCCCAGGGAAAGACAGAGCACTAGGTGGTCCCAGGCCACACCTCACAGGCATTACACTGGGCTACTTCCAAAAGGCTAGGGTTCGCAACAAATACTGGTAATAGCAGATACACGTACCATAACCTGACTGTATTGGCTATCACCTCTGCCAACCACAAGGTCATTATGAAAGCCCTTCACTTTTTAAGCCAATGGTTAGGTGCTCCCACTTGCAGTAAACCAAATAATTTTGTCATTTCTAGGAGAAATGGTCTGGTTGTGGGATGGTGAACACCAGGCAACATGAGTTGATCACATACCCCATCAACCTTGTGGAGCCAGTTTAGTAAAGCATAGTAAAAGGCTTACCAAAAACCAGTTGCGAATTCTTCCACCTACCTGTCCTTTGGTGGATTTGGCCACCAGTGCTGACATGAGCATTAATAGTTCTGAATAGGAGGGCATGAGTCCAAGGTTACAGCACTTACAAACTATTGTCAGGTCATCACTACACAGCAACAGACGCCAGGTTCCTGTCTGAGACAGAAGAGGGGGGTGCACTTTGGTACTGTAAGGACAATCTTGTTTACAGTGATCCCTGCCAAGGTACTTGCCCAGGAGCCAGAAACTACGTCCTTAATATCAGAACACTTTGCCAATACTCCTTAATATGTTCTGCAACATGTATTTTGCAAAAATGATGTTTCCCATTCCTCCAACAGAGAGCAGATGTGGGCATTCTTCCTGAGAACTCTCACAGTTACGTTAAACTCACAGTGACATCCATTGGCAACCTGATGCTCAGTCAAACCTGCCCAGCATGGTTTTGAGCACAAAGGACACTCCAGTAGGGACTAAAAGGCCAACAGAGCTGATCAACATCCAAGGATGACTGCAAAGGGAGCCTTGAAAATGGGCGTGTGTGGGAAGATCTCCGTGCTCTATGACCGTTGAAGAGACCGCTTTACCTTGCCCTTACTATGTACTGCTGACCTCTTACAGAGCAAAATAATTCTCATCAGTGAGAGTTACTAACTTTCTTTCATACAAACTAATATGTTGAAACATCTTTGGTATGCTAGAGTTAATAAGATAAGTCCATCCCATGAAAAAAAGACCATAAAAACTCACTGTCACTGTGTGAAGTGCCAATTTAACTTTGATACTGTCTCAACACCAGTTGTCAGAAGCATGTGCAGGAGGCACCTAAGAGAAGATGGGAGAAAGCCTTGTCTCTGGGGACACTTCGCCTGGCAACCATTTCTTCTCTCACGTGGGACAGGCAGTCAGCAGGGGAACACTAGCGACACTGTACCCTCACCAGGGGTTCTCCAATCAGATGGGAAAAGGTCTCCACCAACGCACTGCAGTGGAACGTTGGACTGGGCCAATGGTCTCCTGACAGCCAGCAGACCTTGGGAGATACCAGGAAGCATAAAAATAACTAAGTCACAAGCTCTGGGGCTTTTTTGAGTCAGGGCTTTCTAAGTTGGGGCTTTTGGTCTTGTCTTTTTGCCCAGGCTTGAGGTCTGCTTCTCACCCTGGCTTTAGCCTGTTTTTGTCCTTTTTGCCCTGGCTCCAGCCTGCCTTTCGGCTCCTCTGCCCTCTCTGGCCCTTGCTCTCCCTCATGTACTCACCCTCCCTCTCGCTGGGTGCTTGGCTGACACTGGCTGACCTCCGAGCCGTGTGTGCAGCCTCCGTTCTGCCCTACCCCTCGCCTGTCCCAGACGCCCCCTGCCCTGCCTCCCAGTGCTCCTGACCGACGCCCTGCCCGCTTCATTCCCGTGCTCCTGCCCGCCTCTGACCCTGCTTCAGCGAGCCTGCCCAGCGCCGCCATCCCCGCCGCGGCCCTGCCCAGGGTTCTGGGCCTCCCGCCCGAGCGCCCGCTCGCTCCCCTCGTGTCCGGCTGCCCGTGGCCGCCGGAGCTGGGCCTGTGGAGCCTCTCCGAGAGCTGCGCAGGCTCCCCGGCAGGCAGCGGGCACACCCTGCCTGCCACTCGGACCTCCACGGCACTCCCTGCCCGTCCCGTCTGCTGGGAAGGCCCGCTTTGCCTATCGGCCTCCCCTCCCTCTCTCCCCCCACTGCTTTTCATCTTCCTTCCTCCTTTTCTCTCTTTTCCAGTCCTCTTTAGTAGGGCAACTCCTTCTTTTTCTGTGACCAAAAAACGGTTGATACAATATTGTCTCGTTTGACTTAATTTCGTTCTAGACCTTCTGTTTTCAAAGAACCCCTCGCAGTTCCCCATAGTGGAACGTGACACACTACCAAGCTGTGAAACTTGTGACTTACAGAAAATACTAAAGATAATTGTCTTTCCTGAGAAAATTATATAGGAAATTTCTTATGGGAGTTATAAGGTAATTTCACATAAATTACTACATTTTACTTCAGCTTATTAACTAACAATTTAAGCCTACTTTAGATTTTCAGGTCACATCCTAAAGAAATACATTTTCAGGTGTGCAAAGCCATCAGTAAAAACAGCCTCAAGCCATTTCCAGAGCTGGACCCTTACCATGTAGTAGCCCACGGACTAGGTGGAGTCCAACCTAGCGTAAGAGACATGGACATATAATGCAAGACCAAACACAAGATGCAAAGATGATTGAGGGACTGGAGCATCTGTCATATGAGGAGAGGTGGGACTGTTTACAGCTTCAAGAGAAGGCCTGCTTAGGATGGGGTGAAATCTAATCAATAAATGTACACAAAACATTCATCAGCATGGGATGAAAGCATGTCAGACCTTCCTCAGCAGTATCCACTGACTAGAAAATAGTCAACAGGGATAAATTGAATCAGAAGAAATTCTACATGCACAAAAGAATACGCTTGCTCATTGTAAGAGTGGTCAAGATGGAAAAAAGGCTGCCAAGAGAAGCTGCATAGTCTCCATCCATAGAACTACTCAAAATCTGACTGAACACAGCCATATGCAACCTGATATAGCTAGTCCTATTATACTGAGGGTGGAGTTACACTACATCATCTCCAAAGGCTCCCTGCCACCTCAACCACTCTGTGCTCCCATATTAATCTCACAGGGAGAAAGCCGGGTGACACAGTCAAAGAAATGACAAAAGAAATTTCTTGGTTGAAAAGAAACAAAACTGGAAACCACTGTTTAATTAACATTCTGGTAACTGCCATGTGTAATAAAAACTATGTTATATATGAACAGTTTTTGTAAGAACAGCTAGGTTCTCCCAAAGTAGGTACTACAGCAAGTTCTCCTGAAAGGACTATAGTAAATTAAGATTCTTAAAATGACGATTAAAATACATTAACACTGTCTCAATACAAACAACAGTAAACAAGTAGAAAGCAAAAAGTATTTCAAGTCAGGATAAAAAGGATGCTTTAAAATCCAGCATAAATCCTTAATCTCCTCCATAATGAGATTGGGATTCTTAGTACCATAAAATCCATCTCCTTAATTCGAGGTCAGGGTACAACATGCTTGCAAAATGAATTACAACCAACTGAATTTAAGTAATCTGAGTATAAATAATCCATGGAAAACTAAAGAATATAGCATAGAAGTCTGCGACAGAGCTGAGATTTAAAACAAGCTTTCCCACCCCCCCTTTAAATGGACTGCTGTAAGCAGGCAAGGCTGACTTGATCCTTTTCTTCACTCCTGCTTTAGGGCACATGGATGAGGTTCAGGGAGAACTCTATTGAAGGAAGCTGATTTGTAAAGCAAAATAATCACTGACACTCTGAACAGTCACAAAGTAATAAGCACTGTTGTTACTGATAAAACTCTGGACTACAACCACCTTCAGTACCTGAACAGATGTAAAGGTGTAGTTTCACACAGAGTTAACTCAGCTGGGAAGGGAGACAGGGAGGAACCATAAATGACAGATGGGTATGTGCTTCTAAAAGAAAAAATTGTGGCTTCCTGAAAAGATGAGGATGAAGAAGGTAAGCATAATTGCATAACAATTCTGCTGAATTATGAATGCATGCTAATGAATCTCACAGAACAAAGCATTCCATTATTCTCAATAATTATTAATGTAATCTTTTAAATATCTGTTAAAGACCTGAGAAGTAATACATTTACCATGACACAGGTTAGTTGTATGACCCATTCTACTCAGTCTTTCTTTTTCTCTTCCACCTCACTTCACGTTAGCCTGATTTTCAATCTTAATCTTTCACTTCATTTTTTTTTCAGTCACTAGTTTGTGTAAGTCCATCTCCTGTTCCAGTTTTCTTCCCCTGATCCAGATCCTTGTCACCCCATCCCCACAGTTCACAGAGTTTCTCCCTCTCCTACCAGGTCATGGTCCCAATAGTATCTACAGACAACACATTTCTCTGCACACTGGCTTGCTGCCACAGACTGACCCTCAATGCAACCCTTCCTCTCCTCTGTAGTTCATCTACTTCTCCTTACATTCTCTTCTAGTCTCTGTTTGCACTCCTCTTATTCTCTTCACAGCAAAACAACACCTCAACCTTCAACTGGAAGACTTCACCACCAGTATTCAGTAACTTCTCAATGTTACAGTCTGTAGACCACTGAAACTTACTGTGGGAAGTATCAGACAGCCTTCTAGGCCTTCAAGGCTGACCATCACCCTATAGTTTAGAAACGTACCTTGGACCTACTGCTACTTACAAGTACATTAATTCACTTTAGTTTCAATAAAGGTGTTTTATTAAAACTGAATCAAAGAGAAACGGAATAGATTCTGAAGTAAAAAATAATTAGAAACAGAGAGATATTAGGAAAAAGAGTGGCAGAAAAAATGAAATATAAACTTACTTACATTATCTTAACAAATTATACCATCTTTCTTCCATGAAACAAAAGATCATTTCCCAAGGCAAAAGAAAATGCAGTGGAGCTGGTCAGGGGTGGGGGAATTAACTATTTTTTCATCCATACTACAACATGGGGGATTATTAAATGTGAGTAAAGTAGATTAGATGTGAAAAAAACACAAACCAACTCACTATGAATGGCGAAAGAAAGACAATTGAAACAAGATTACAAGTGGTAATTTCATTAACTGTTTCATAAATATAGCCTTATATCTGCCTATCTGAAATTCCTCTGATTCAGCTTCATTCCTCCTCCTTGTGTCCTATCACTGTTCCCTAGAGAGAGCAGATCTGCACCATCCATTCCACTTCCTGCCTTGAGGAAGCTGTAGTCTGCAATGGGGTCACATTCAGCCTTCTCTTTTCAAAGCTGAACCCAAAAAGCTCTTAGTTTCCCCAGAATGTAAGGAAACAAAAACAATCTGGATTGTTCAGGCCAACACCATGAAGTCTAAAAGTAAACAACTGTTCTCTATAAATACACAGAAGTATATACAGAGAACAAATAAAGAATTAAGCTACTGAATGATACTAAACAAGAACTATATATATACGGAGACTGTGAATAATTTAGATTGAAAATCAGACTGACATTTTTGAAACGTGCCAGAAAGGGTATGCTGTGGACCCTAATTTTTAAGATGAGTAATTGTTTTATCATATGGATCAAAGGGCATTACTTAGAGGTCTGCAATAGAAAGCAAATGTACAGCTAACAAAACCCCCCCCATTTTTATATGTGGGTGGAAGAGATAAAAGCAAAACAAATCTTCTATAGTTTTGTAGTGGTCCTCTAGAGTCCTGTGCTTAAAATAAAATAAAATAAAAATTTTTAAAAATCACAAACCTTAAGTTCAGTGTAAACATTTCCTCATAATCCCTTTTTGTTCCCAAGTATGAAGACCTGAGACACACACAACACAGAAGACTCTGAAAGCAAGTAGGCCACTTGCAACATATGATCGTCAGAAGAAAACTTTTTTTTGCTTGCTTAAGCCTTGATTAACCCTACACATAGGGACTCTGACACAGAGACAATTTTACAACAGACAAACTTTTGAGACACCATTGTTTTGTAGGGATTTCTACAGTAAAGTACTTGTATTAGTACCCTAGGACCACGAATGCAATACAGCATAGACTAAGACACTAGAACAGGACTGAGAAAACCAAGTGAAGCCATAACATCCAAAAAAGAATATTGATTGGGAGGTACTGATGAAGTGTGAGACCATACCACATTCATGGATCAGCAAATATGACATGACAACATCACCTTCAGCATTCTTTGTCCAAAGGGAATATAATTGCAGCAAAGATCATGCAACATCACTACCAGTCAAGAATAAACCAAAATACAGTACCAAGTGAGGACTTGGTAGCCAGCATCCCTTTCTCCCTTGTCATTGCAAGTAATCATACTGATGAGATAGCCATCTGTCTGGTCCTCATAAATGTGGGACTACAAAAGCAAGAGTATGAAAGGATGAAAAAAATCTATGAGATTTCAAATATAAGTTTATGGAAATTAATTCAAAAATAGAAGTCATGTTTCTACCTTTTCAGTAGTCCATTGTGAGCTGCTGCACTTTAAACTTTCATCTCATATGGTGACACACTCTGTTTGGCTATTGCAGAACCTTGGTATCTTAAACCAGAGCACTTGCCAAGTGACATCTGTCGCACAAAATGCGGGAACTTTACCACTGCAGCAGGAACAGCCTAAGTTACTATTTATTGCCTTTCAGTTTCAGCAAAACACACTTTGTTCTTTCCATAAAAAGGTGAGTTCTGCTCAGTATTTTCATTGCCAATAATACATTGATGGGTGGTGGGAAAACAAGAAAATCCCTTCCTCTAAAACGCACAGCAAGTGCTCACAGCAGGCACTGTGAAAAATCTACGGTAAAACCTACCAACTTGGCAATGATGGCAACTCCGTGTTTGCAGTCCACAAGTCAGTCCCAGAACTTACTATTTCTAAAGAACTTTGGGACCCACCCCTTCACATAACAGTTCGCACAGCACAGCCACGCTCCGGCAAGTGGATAGTTATCTGGCAGTTCAAAGCCACGTGCGAATCAATTTGTAAGGGACTGATACACAAAATATACATATTTTGATAGTAATGCCTGAAAGTAATACATGAGTTTTAAAGGAACAGAATGAGGAGTGAAGGCTTACCAAAAAAACAAAACAAAACAAAACAAACAAACCTACGAAAACCAAAACAACAAAAAAACCCCCAACAAAAATACAAACAAAAAAAGCCACTCCCAGGTACTACTGAGAACCATACCCAACCCGAAACAGCTGGAAGACGGAACTAACAAAATGTCAGCACTTGACCGCTTCCCACGGCTGGACACCCAGAGGTGAAGAAACGACAGCGCCAGCGGGGCAGTGCCAAAGTCTGGAGGGGCTCTGCCTCTCCGCATTCAGCCATCTTCCCACCGCCGGCATGCTGCCCGGCCCTTTAAGCCGGACCCCATGACGGGCAGGAGGCACTGGCTCCGGGACGGCCCCGCTCCCTGCCCGCTGGGGCTCCGGCTGGCAGCTCTGGGCGCCGCGGGAAACTTCGGCGGGCGGGGAGCGCGCCGTGCCCCAGCCGTCCCGGGGAAGCTCGTCCCTCCCGTCAGACTCGCACGGGACACAAAGTCCCGGCGGGGGGAGCGGAGGCTCCGCCGCATCCACACCCTCGGGCAGCGGCGGCAGTGCTCAGCCGGGGACGGGGCGGGCGGAATGGGGCTACCCCCGCCTCCCAGCGCCGCAGCCGCCGCAGTCCGCAGCCCGCAGGGAAAGAGCTGGTCCCGGCACCCGCACGGCCG
>WEKY01021256.1:0-13198 GCA_013390045.1 Picathartes gymnocephalus
TGGGCAGACGAGCATAGCAAAAACTTTGGGCTCCATGTGGTATGGTGTTCACCCTGGACTGGAGAGGTGGTGTGTGTTACTGGGCACCAAACCAGCTCAGGTTGGGTCACTGCTGCTCTGCAACTGCTTCTTGTAAAGCTCCTGCTCCGTTAGTGTGGGTCGTTCCTGATACAGTGATTCCTGTAACACACAAATCATGGACTACAACAACTTAAAGGCATATCCATTACAATCTCCACCCCTGGCTCCTTCTGGCTTAACATTGCGGTGAACTCCTTCCCCTCCCCTTGTCTCCAGCCTGGCTGCTGCAAGGGTTTCCTGCTGGAGTCCACCATTGGTATAGTCCAATTCCCAGTCTTCCACGGGCTGCAGGAGCTTCACCATGGTCTGCACCATGGCAGCTGCTCCAGTGTGGGTCCCCCGTGGAGTCACAAGTCTGCCATGATGTGAATTGTGTGTTACAAGGATTACCATAGGAGGAAGCTCTTCTCTATTTGGTTGTATGAGTTCTGAGCCCTATCTCTGAGCAGATTTTGATTATAAAGAAAAAAAGGTATTTGGAGACGAGGAACCTATGTTGACAACAGATGAATGAATACATAGGCAGTATGAAATAGATCTCAGTTTTCTTTCACTTGGGGATTATAATCCTGTAATCTTGACAGCCAAGGCCAAGAGATTTGTCTGTGAGAATCAGCGTTCTAGCAGATGGGGGCCTCAGTGTTACTTGTTGCTGGAAAAATGGATTAGAACGTCAAGAAGAAGAAAGAAATCTTAACCTGAAGAGACAAGGCATAAAACAAACAGAAGCCTAAAATGAAAACAAAAGGAAAGAAATTAATTTAAAGCCAAATGAGAAATGGTTGAGTTGTGTCCAAATGTGGGTGTGTGTCACAGTAACCACAGATTCTGAGGTTTTAGTTCTGTTATCATATATAATACAGAAAATATTTCATTGGGAAAGGGATCTTGTAGATATTGAAGGTGCATTGGAAAGAACTACTCACTGGCTTCAGGATGAGGGAAATTTGGTACAATAAAGTACATAACATGGTGCTTTCAAGCCACAGAATAAGAAAGTGTGTATTTCAGGCAAGATGTTGTGGATTAATTTTTACTTAAGTCCAGTAACTGAATGAATGACTTTATGGGAGAAAAAGCCTGTGAGAACTGCTGAACATAAAAAGAGGTAGAGGGAGAGTCCTAGGTGGAAATTGTTGAAGTCTGTCAGAGTGCTTTGGAGATGTATTGGCATGTCCTTGTTTTAAACATCTCCACAGGCATTTGCTGAAATTTTTTTTGAGTCTTTCATTCTATTGGATTTTATCCAACAGTGCATATGGGCATTTTCTGTTCTAATGACATTGAACCTTCTATTCTCTGTGTGAAAAGGTAAATATGTATTGTACACAAGCACTTTTGAGGCATTTTTATCTTGTTCAGAAAATCAATGTGTGAGGTGTTCCTTAATCACAAAAGCTACTGTAGAAGTAAGATATTTGTCATTAAAAATTTAGTTGAATTTTAAAACATTTTTAATAGTGTTGATTTTCAAGATTGTCAACAGTGTTTAAAGATTGTGTTGTGTAAACATTTACAAGTCATGTAGGAAGTTAGGATATGAAAAACTGAAGGGAAAAGCTCCCAAACCCAAATCAGAACTTCAGCGAAAGGTGAATTATTTTCCATATGCCAACAGAGGTGCAGGGAAAAGAAGAAAATTATGTTGCACCTTTGCCCTTATCACTCTCCTCAAAGACTTTGAAACTGCCCATGAAAGGATATGATTCAAAATAGTAGCAATTACATTAATTACATTACTAAAAGATCAAGGTTACAACAACAGTAATTACCTGCAATTTTCCATTCCTCCAATTATATTATTATGAAAATGAACACTTGCTAACTACAATAAAGCTTTCAGGGGCACTAAAGTGAAATTTTTTTCATTTTAACATGCTTGCTAATTGTGTCAGGACTTTAGTGTAATGTGATTAGTATTGCTTTGGTCTTATCAGAACAAGGGTAGATAGATAATGCCTGCTTCTTCCAGGCTTCATCTACACATAACTTTTAACCCAGTGCAACTGTTTAGATTAGGAACACTATATCTCACTGAAATATTTATATCACTATGTATCCTAGTAGAGTAAAACATTTGGGAACGAATTATATTAGCATGGGTATATTTATACCAGTTCAACAGGGTCCAAAACAAGCAGTTGTAGTTTTGTGACCCAGTATAACGAGATGCAGAAAACTGTCATGTTTCTGATTCAGCTATGTTGGTTGAAGAAATTGCCACATCTAGTCACCTGGATCTGCCGGCAAAGTATTTTTCATGAGCATTCCCTAAATTGCTTCAGGCAGAATCAGCCAGTGTCAGGGAGAGAATTTAAAGTGACCTGGCAAATTTTGCCAATGACTCAAGATGTCTTCTTGCCTGGTTTCTCGAGTGATAACTTCAGCGTAGGGACACTCACACCAGCTGTTGAAAGCTGTTGTTTCTTTCATTGGCAAGAATGAATTTGTAGTGCATGTCCACAGCCTTTTAGCTCTGTTGCATTCTAGTGGAGATAAGGCTTTACCTATATTGAATTTATGCTAACAAATGCACAATTTCAGATGAATCTCCCACTACAGGCAGCCATGGTCCAGAACATTTTCCAGCCTCATTTTGTAATAGAATACGAGTTTTGCTTCTGCTGCTACGATAGTGTAGAAATAGGCTATTCCACAGTTTTACTCTTCTAATAGTTAGAAAGCTTCTCACTGCCAGCCTACATTTAGTCATAGTCTGTCAACAGCTCCATGCTCCATGGTCTGTTTACATCCTTTAGCTTAAACAGCTCTCTGCCCACATTGGCATCTACGTCCCAGAGTTATCTCTATAAAGCAGTCATAGATCCTCTTAGTCTTTATATTTTAACCTAAGCCCACTCATAAATCCGACCCCCTCCAGCCATCTACTGCTCCCAATACTCCTCCCTGAATTGCTTCAGGCTGAACTTGTCACTCTTGTACATCAGTATCCAAAACTGCCTGTAATAAACACGATTTTTCTGTGTGCCCTTACTACATGTACCCTCAGCCTTTCGTCTGGAAATGCTTGTCCCAAAACATTCTTGATATCTTTTGCATTTATTACAGCTGAATCATTGTAGTATATCATGGTCACCCAATTATCTATGTATAACTTGTTTCTAGCACATAGCAGAATTTTTTTTATTCCTGCATGCTTGACTTTGTACTCTGTCCTTTTATCTTCTACTTTGGTCCCAGACGGCTTTCAGTTCTTTTGTGATATTCCAATTTTTCTCTGTATTGACATTATCTCCCAACCAGTGCTGGCAGTGAATTTCATTAGCACATTTCTCATGTCAAAATAATTAATGATTTTTTAAAAAATGCTGCTAGGTCTTATGCTTGTCCCTTCTCTTCAGCATGATCACTTCTTATTTCTTCATTAGCCAGTTCTTATAATTCTTGGGGAACAAAATTCTTTGGCCTATATAGTTTGACTATACCAGTGTGGTCTCATAAGAATAGGTCTCTCATATGGTGCATTTTAAAGGAAAATGCATTTATATTTACACAAAGAGACTGTGTTAGGTAAAACAACAATAAAACAATGAGAGAAACTAGTGGACTTTATAGGTAGTGGAAGAGGAGTGCTTGGAGCTGCCATTGGGTGAAGAGTGTCAGAACATAGTGAAGGGCTGCTGGTCTCTTGGGAGTCGCTAAGGATAAAATTGCTAAACAAGGTTGCAAATCAGCCAATGATGCCAATGGGAATAGAGCAAAGATGGGTGGGTTGGTTGGTTGGAGAGAGGGCAACAGGAGAAAGGGAACATGAGGAAAATCCAAAATTGCGATCAGCTCTCAGCTGGGGAGTATCTGCTGAGCAGCCCTGTGGCCAAGCAGCAGGGCTCTGGCAGGACAGTAACCTGGTGGTGGGATGGTGCAGAATGTTCTTGGTTCTGCAGTCGGGCATTTCCTTGTAACAGGCATCCCCTTTTGAAAGGGCCAGTAACGACATCACTTTTTTTTGTGCTTCTGGTTTTTGTTTGATTTGTTCCTGAAAAAATACCAACCTTTAGGGGACATTGAACATTTATGGGCTTGGTTCCCACACCCTGACTGGGTGGATAGGACTGCGTTCCTGTCCTCTTGGGGTCTGCAGATAGCTACTCTTATATAGCTCCTCATATTGTAGCATCTCCTTTTAGCGTGCTGTTGTGTGAGAGAATATGTATCTTTATTCCTTTTGGGCTTTTATGGAGCAGAATCTAAAACTATCTAATGTCTTTTCATTCCCATTTTGTCTGTTAAAAAGTCACTTCATCCTTCAACTTGAAAAATATTTATCTGGAATTTGTATATTTTCTAAAATTATACATATATGGAAGAAGTTTTGGGTATGTTATTCCCCTTTTAATTAATCAATTTTTTTTTAATTAGCATGAGCTAAATTCTAGTGACTAGTGCTAATTCTACTGACCAGAAAACACAAGCAATAATTTATATGAAGTTACCATTGCTAACAATATATCAACATCAGGAGCTGGTGTAATAGGATAATTCAGTTGTGATGTTTTATAGTTTAAACAAAACACATGATAGTGGGTAACACTAACAATAAAAGTGACGGATACTGCAAGGTAGGACTAAGAAATGGAACTGAATTACACTAGACAGCACAGTTCATTGAATACTGTGTCTGATTATATTGCTGTTATACACATAAGCTGGATTTGAGCCCAGATAATTTGTGTGTTATCTTTGATACTTAATGACATCTAAATGTCAAGCTGCAGCTCTTCTGAACTTTATTAGCCAACTGCGTACAGTATTTTTTCTCCTAACTAGTTTTTTTTTTTAAAACCAGTTCTTTTATTTCATTAGATGTTTTAATTTAAAAAGATAAGGGGAAAACTTGGGAAAAGTTTTTGGTGATGTTTCTTTTAACTAATGTGGCAACATGCCATTAGAGAACTATTCAGTTCCTAAGATAGTGAGTTTATGTCCATTAGAAACCTTTTGGAAAATTAGTAATCTACACACATTAACAAGTCTTTACACATCCGTAATTTGTGGAGAGATAGACCGTCCCTCAGAGATGTGAAATGATTTTTGTTGTCACCTAATAACATCGACTGCCAGCAGTTAAAGCCTTATTTCTACTGGAGAAAAGAAAAAAACCCTTATCTTTGCATCATATTTTTACGTGCTTTTTTGCATCAAAATAGTGAATCTATGTAAAATTGTAGCAGAAGGAAGGTACTGTAGCTTATTTACATTGATGTAGCTGTTAAAACCGGATAAAGGTACCTCTGTTTTATCTCCAATAAGATTTTAATCAAGATAATTTTTTGATGGTGGACACACGCCTCTATTTTATGAAAGACTAACCCAAGATAGTGTTAAGAGACTTCTAAAGTGTGGATGAAAGTTGAAATCTTGTTACTATTCAAAATGATATTCCAGCAAAACTTTCAAAGGGAAAGTTACGACCCATGGAGGGACAGGATGGTTTTGGCCTATATATAGTGACTAACTTCAGGTTATTGCCTATTTACGGGTTGCTCTATAGAAAGATTTCCAAAGGCACTTAACACACAGGTCTGTATTTGTATTAGGACTCAGCAATTATTAGTGGCATCTTGTTTATCTATGGCACTTTTGCTCACTCTCTGCACCTGCTAGCTCTTCAAGTCTCTTGGAAGAAAATACACATACTCACTTTTAGTTTAACCCTGCAGAAATTGAGGAACACATAGAAACTTGATTACAGTTTTTTTTCCTAGAAATATAAGTGTAGGTGATAGAAAACTATATTGCAATGATTGATTGCCTACAAAGTCCTAGACATTCTGAATCTCCTGGGAGCTAGCTTAGATGAAATAAATAATAAAGATATTTCTCCAGGAATCACCTTACTGATGAAAGCTCAATTTTTATCATGATGGAAAGTGTCTTATATATATGCTAGTTTGGATCTCTCATAAGAGTAATTAAAAAAAAAAAACCAGACTGAAGAAGATCACATTTAAAGAATTATACTGGAAGAGGATATGAGCACCATGTGGATTTGTGACTAGGAAGAAATCCCTGCATTGTAAGAAAATTCCAAACAGAGTAATATTTTGGTAATGAATTTTATTATAAATGATATTGCAATAAAAAAATCGCATTACAATCCTGAAAAACCTTGTAATTTTCACCCCAATCTTGCACACAAAACTGAAGGGAAATAGACTTGTAGCAAACTCATGAAAAAATGCCGTGACCCTCCAAATTAACTTTCTGCCAAGTTACCACTGTACAGGACCTGTACAACCATTTCTGACTTCATGTTTGGCTTTGTGAGACTACGATTGTGTATAAACTGTATCTGAAATCTGAAATGCACTCTGCAGTTATGGATTTGTTAAACGGAACATACACTCATTCCAGTCACGCTTATAGCCTGAAACACATCAGGAAACGCATCATGCCTTCAATAAGATCTACTATAAAATAAAATACAATCTTCATTTTCACTGTCAGCATGATAGGTCTATAGAAATGGTGTGCTACACTGAAAGGTGCTACTGGCTTATGCCCACACTGCTGATTTGTAGGCATTCAGAATTTGGTGGAAAAACACTGCTCGGATTTTTCTTGTTCTGCCATCTAAAAATTCAAGGCTTTGAATTGTAATGAAACTGTGTAGAAGGTGCACAGTCACCTTCCTTTTAAAGGCCAGGATGTTTCAAAGGGAATTTTTGAGCTCGGAAAAGAAAGGCAAGACCTGGTATGTTATACTAGTCTGTAATCAGAGAGAGAAGGTAAAAGGTATCCAAGACAGGACAAAGATCATTGACCAGGGTGGTGCCACATGGCAGTCCTACACTCCTTTCTGGTTTCTTCTCTGGATGTGGCAATGGATTTGCAGACTGACAAGTCCTATGATCTAACACCAAGCTGTGTGTCACTAACAGCAAATCTAAAGAAGTTTTCTTCTCCCTTACAATTTCATTCAGAAAAAAATCTAGTAATTTTCCAATTTGAAAGATGTTGTTCACTATGTCTGCAAAAATATGCAAGAGTAAAAAAACCCATTGATCTAAATAATGGGATAATGGTAGAAAGCATATAAAAAAGTCTTCAAAATTATTGGAATATCATTTGTAAGTTACACGTTATAGAAGTGAATCAGTGTAAGTAGTCTGGCTCGAGTAACTACAGACACTTGATCAGCTTGCTGTATGTTCTAGAGGTAGAAGAATTGCATGCAGTCATTCCCCATGTCCCCTGTCTTTTGATGCCAGCTAGGTGACAAATTGCACACTAGAATCCTCTCTTGTACCTTTAAAGGTCATCTACCCCCAGAGAAACTGATGATAAAGTCACATGAGTAAAATTGAACAAGTGGAGTGAGGTGGAGAGACATCAGCATGCACAAAGAGTGAATATGGATAAATAACCCTTTTAGCTTGGAAGGTTTTTCTGCAATGTCGAGTTATCATTGTATTCACTTTGCAACACTAATCAACACTAGCTAGACAGGAAATCAAACTGCTTAGTGCTCACGGGGTAAACATGTGGATTTGTATCAAACTGCAGCACTTCCTAGCTAAGCCAGATTGTCCCCCTTGAGCTATTTTCAAAATGCATCAGCAAGGAGGAGGTTATGTAAAAAGGCCTTAAACCATATGTTACCAGGTTGTACCCACTTACACCAAATACTTTAAGACTGACTGTAGATGTCTGTGCACTGTACACAACACTGGCATGAAATTAATTTTTGCCAAATAGGGCTGAATAACCTCTCACTAACTCCTAATGACAGAAGCTGATATATAATATATGCTGGCTTTGTATTTTACTGATTGAATCAGAAAGGAAAAGAATGCCTGTATATAAAACAAACATTTCCCTGCTGTGGAAGAACAAGAGTTTAGTGGATTCATCCCAAGTATATTCAGTGGACTGCATATGGAAACATAAAAAAACTAATTTCCTAGATTAAATATTTGTCTAAATTATGAAGTCAGTGCTCAGCAGGGCAAGCTAGGACGAGATTGTGAGATAGTTAAGGTCAGACTATCTGCTATTTATTTCCTCCTGATGGCTAATGCTAAACATTAGCTAAGGAGTGCTGGTTATTGTTTTGTCTGTAATTGCTAATGATCAATTTCAAATGGGGCCAATAACTGGATATATTCTATTCATATTGATTGTAAATATCCTAAGGTCGTCATCCAATGTATGTTTACTTTTTAACTCTGATCTGTTTTCTGCCCCGTTATTTCTGCTCTGTGATATTGAAGTTTCAGCAATATTTTAGGCTACTTTTCTGAAATTTTACAGGTGAGTTTTTAAAATATATTATTTGGGTTTGAGGGGTTTTTTTTAACCTATTGAAAGAAACTACTATATTTCAGATGTGTGTTAGATAAAATAATCTCAAATTATGTGTTAGATAAAATAATCTCAAATTATGTTTATAGGCTGGGCAGCCGTAACACAAACTCAAACAATTCCCAAGGTAACATCTTTTGTTTTGGTGTGTTTGCCTAGTTGCAGGCAGCTGAAGACAGCATTTTTGGGATTTTTTTTGTTTGTTTCATTTTGGTTTTGTTTTTCTCTCTCCATCTTTTAGTAAGCTGTATTTCTTTTCCCGATGTATATCAAAACTTGCAGGATATTGTAAGCCTTGAATATCTGGACAGAGTTACTTTGGTTTTATTTGAAGCAAATTTGTTCAATTTGTTTTGAAGTAAATTTGTGATTGCCTTAGCATGTTGAAACAGAGTGTGTTTTACAGCTTGTACATTATGCAGTAGTACCTAGAAGGTCAATAAATGTCTGATTAACCATTCTGAGTAGAACACCTTTGGCCCTTCGTTTCAGATGGATACGTGGTTTTTTCCTGATTAATTAAAAAGTAGCATCTTTCTTTGACCAATGAGCTAATTAGGTAACAATACCAGTAAAGTTTGGAAATGCATTATTCATAATAATAATAATAGAATTAAATTAAAGGGAGAAAAGGGAAATCATAGATTGGATTAAAGGGAGAAAACAACTGGGCTGTTAGTCTAGATCTTGATTTTGATAATACCTTGCCTCCATAGATTGTCCCCTATGGGCTTTTGGATGACTACTGAAGAAGAGGAACAAAACAAGCAATATGAAGCTGGGTATGTTGCATAAAGTTAGATAGAAGCATAGCTGATATCCCTGAGATCCATTTGTGTGGTCTGGATTGGACTTGAAGTTACCTCTAGAAGATGCTGGAAGAAAAAGTTGCTGTTCAGCACAGAGTATTTCTGTACCTCTATAAAAAAGCCTCCTCTGTTTCTAAAAAGGAAAAGGAATGCAATAGAAGACACATTATTTTTCAAAAAGCTACAAGGAGTTATAAGGGAAGTAAGTATAGACATATAAAAATGAATGTGCTTGAAATTAGACTTGACTTTAGTTTTAGGTTTTCTGATTTATTCAAATGAAGACTACTTGTATGATTTTTTTTCCTAGCAGGTTTTACAAGGAAATAATCCATTTTCAGAGGTGAACAGTGTTAGCTTTTCCACTGGAAATGGTGGCTGCTGAGCATTATGCCAGTAAAATACACAGTGCTGCTCAATGCCACTAACTGCACTGTAGTTCTGCTGTGGGAAGGGATCTGAACATAATGTGAACCAGTAGATTCCTCTCTGACATGAACTGACCTTTCAACATTTCAGCTTAGTTTTGAAATGATCTTATAAGGAGTGCTGATTAGCAAAATCTTTCTAATTGCCTATTCAGCTGGGACATTCAAGTGCTCCTGGTGCATCAGTTGTTATTTAAGCGGTTTCCACAGATGTGGAATTAGTTCTCAATCTTAGCTGAGAATGATCTGGAGTTTCTGAAGAACACTATATGATGACAACTATTGAGGCCTGAATGGCATGACCTGAATCCAGGCTGTTTTAGGAAGGAAAGTGCTGCAGTCAGAGAAAATTTTGGATGCAATGGATAATTGCAATTAGTGGATTTGTCTTTGTTATTAAATGAAAGAGACAATGCCTTAAAGTTATCTTCATGTGTGTATTTAGTTTAGCCAAATCCTAATTGGTTCTACTCGTTGCTCTGTCAGCACACATCAGTCCTACTAACCATACACATGATCTCTAGCATATATTGTAGCACCATCTTATTTTTACATTTAGACATCTTACATTTAGACAGGGGTTTTTGATTTCTGTGATATATATTTGATGGTCAGTATTGCACCTTTTGTTTTGGAAATGAACCATATGCACAGAGGAACTGTACACTAATGAGAACCAAACCATTCAGAATCTTGCTTTCTTGACTGACAATATCTTGGATAAATCCTAGATGAAATCAACATGGACTCAACCTTTCTTCTTGTATAATCAGTAACCTTTCATACAATAATCTTCTTTAATGGAAACACATGCGGTGGAAACTTATCTTACAGAAAGACAGGAAGATTTTACTGCAGAAAAATTAATTTCCTTCCTTCAATATTTCTTTTAATAGTTTTGAACATCATATATCTTAACAAAAATTGTTCCCAGCCACTGTGATTAACATGCAAAGCTGCTTCTTAAGAGTATTCATTCTTCTTTTAAAAATGACACAGAGTGCTAAAAGGACCTTGTTCTTAATTTTTAAACCCACTAATTTCATTGTGTCTGACACAAAGCAGAACATTTTTGCTATAATTACTGTATAAATTATTTTTTTCCACAAAGTTGTAATTTTCCTAAAATAAGCTGGACTGCTTCAATTATGTAAATCAAATATCTAGAGAATATGATGACTGCATTGGCAAAACACAATAGAACTTAACAGGAAGCCAGCAGAGAGAGAGAGAGCGATAGCAAAGGCAAAAGCCCAAATGAGGATGCTTTTTTCAATTAGAACCATAGCAAATTCTCTGCCCTGCTGGTAAACTGGCTCCTGCAGCTTCTCACTCTGCCAGATTTCCTCTTCCCTTGGTGCCAGAGTGTGACCATTAAGACTGGCAGGAAGTCTAGGCTAAAATGTGCAGAAAACTAGTATGCTGAGACCAAGAGTGACAGAGAAAAAATGATGGTTTACTTCTGTTGGGTTTTTTTTTGTATTAGTTGTTAAAGCAAATACATAGACACTAGTATCCCAAACAGCCAAAGAGATCATGATAAATTCCATGAGACATCTCAAGCAGTACGAGGTGAAACAGCTGGAAGATGGAAAAAGGCCACAGTAATGACTAAACAATGCATTTATTCTCAGAACGGACGAACTGCTTCAAACGGCTGGCACAGGGTGTCTTGGATCCCGAAAGTCCTGAGAACAGCTGACTCTCCCACACATACTCTTACGTGAATCCTCCTGTAAACCCCAACCTTTCCTTACTCAAGACCTTCTCAGTGACCTACATTGCACTGTTTTTAGGATGCACCTCTTTATATCTCTTCTCTCCAGATGGAATGATCAGATTGAGGGCAACTATACAAAGGTGAAGTAACACCATTGATGTACATTATGAAGTCGCTGCAGTTTTATTTTTAATCATAATCTTTGTGGGGTTTATTTTCAAGACCTTTTTTAACAGCTGACACATTCAGCAGTGACCTTCACTGCTCTCTCTTCAGCAATTCACTTTTTATTCCAAAATAACTTTAAGTAAAGCAGAAATTATTAAAATACAAAATTCATTCTGAAAATTCTTTCTGATATGTTTCCTTTTCTATTTGTCAAGATTCATTTTTAATGTTACAGAGAGGTTAATTAAGTTATTGTAAGAATTTTCTTTCCTTAAGTAGGGTTCTGAAATTCTCCTGGTTTAGCTCTTTACTAAAATCAGAGTGTAGAAAATGCATTCTTGTGCTGTCTGTATTCAACATTTTAGTTTTAAATCTCAGACTTCTCATTGTTGAAAATCTGAGCAGATTTATTCTAATTCCAATAATTCTCTCTTTTATGTTGAAACTTTACCTTTTATCTTTAAATTATTTTGCTTTATATTTTCATGGCAGAAGGCATCTTGTCTGGTTTAGTATTCTGTATTTATTTACTTGGTGACTTCTGTGTCCAAATAACTCCATGTCTAACAAAATACCTTGTCAAAGCCTAAAGTGAAGTCCAAATAGATTCTCTTATTTAATTTGCCTTTCACCACTTTTTGTTGAAAAATTTGTCAAAGAAATTTAAAATTTTGTCTTTAGCTGACATGTCAAATAACTAAACCGGTGTGGTTTATTTGCCTTCTGATCTGTACCCTCCTCCCCTCCATACTGGCTTTCCAAAAGACATATACAAGGCGTGTAAATATCCTGGTTTTCTAGTCTGAAAGCTTCTGACAATTTTGTAAAACTCAAGAACTTTTTCCTAAAATTATTCCTTTAGCATCAAATACTAAGGCTTTGTAGCTAATGCTTTACTCCTGCAGTGCCTCTTGTCTCACTCTCCGACTGTGATGTTATTCCTATTTAGATAGAAATTCTTCAAAACAGTTATGTCCCAAGAGGTGACTGAAGGAAAATTCAAGCTTGCCCATCAACAAAGTGTTTTCCCTCTTCTTTGCCTAGCAGTAGCAGTCCTCCTCTCAGTCTGGCAATCCCATTCACTTTTTCTTTCTTCACTTAATCCTTATTAAATCCATGCTTAGTTTTCATGCCTATGCTTCTTAAATTACCTCTTGCAAAATGGTTGTTCTCTTTAATAAGACTTTCCCTCTGGCCAAAATAGCTGGAGAGAGCATTATTCTCATCACAGGGAGATGGAACAGGTAGTACATAACATGATAGGATTAATGGCTGTTCCATATAAGAAGAAACATTTCAGGAGCAAAAAAATATAGGATGGCATTATTTGCATTAGTCCTGCTTATAGGTCAGCTATATTTCACTTGGTCTGTTTTGGGTGAAACTTAGAGGTGTATTGATTAGAAAACTTCCTTGCATATTCCCATACCTCGGTGGCTGTGCTGAAATATGAGATTCTTACTGTACTTGATCACTTAATTGTTCAAACAGCTTCACATTACCTTGGGTTACAGCAGCACAGTGGAGAGCAAGCATCAGAATTAGACTGTAATTGCTGACAGGTAATCATCTTTCTTTCCTTGGTACTGTAACTCGGTTCAGGTTGTGGCAGATGTGTTTTACGGCATTTTAAAATTAAGGAGTAGTACAGACTGTGCCATGACACG
>WEKY01021265.1:3444-34587 GCA_013390045.1 Picathartes gymnocephalus
AAGCCCACAACAAAAACACCCTAAGGGGTTGTAATAAAAACCCAAATACATTAAACCCAATAAAGATGGGGGGGTGGGAAATTAAAAGAAAATAGTATTATTGTCAGGAAATTGATTCCAGGGAAGTATACATTTTTTGGTCAGGTAAAGGTTGATTTTTGGTTGAATATTCTGTCTGAAAAATTACAGTGAGATGGTCTGCATTGGTGGGGGTAGGAAGTAATTTTTTTATGTCTCTGAGATGTGTTTGTACATCTCTCAAACTCCCCTTCATCTCTTACTTTTCAGTGGTGTTGTGGAAACCTTTCATCAGCCTCTCTATAGGACTGGACACTGCCCTGTAGCACGGAAATCCCAGTTCAGTGGCATAGCAAATGTGGAAGTAACAAAAAGTTTGAGATAGGAGAGACTTTCCTTGAGGAGAAAACTGAAACACTGGGTCACCTGCAAAATTGAGAGATTTGATGTGCATCCTCAGTTCTCACTGCCCTCAGGCATTTATTATTGTGAATTTTCCTTCAGATCATGGTCATTCTCTCTACTTCTCCAAACTCTGGTTCCTTGCACAGAGGCAGTGCACATACTGTACAGTGTGAGAAATCATTTGTTGTTGCCATTTCTAACACTTTCCTTCTGTATTTCTGTGTTGCAGATGTGGATGAATGCGCTTCAGATTCTCACCAATGTAACCCCACCCAGATCTGCATAAATACTGAGGGGGGCTATACCTGTTCCTGCACTGAAGGCTACTGGCTGTTAGAAGGCCAGTGTTTAGGTAAAATCCTCATGTGATGTGGTATCTGAATATCTGTGTATGTGTACCTGTGACTCCCTGAAATAATGTCACTAAGCACTTTTGTCAAGTACATGGTCAAACCTTCAGCTATGTGGAAACTATCTTTTGTCTCTGTAAGTGCCAATGAGATGTTTGGCAAAGAGACTAACAGAACAAAAATGTAGATGTAAATGCTATATGACTAGCATCACAACTGTGTAATAACTGGGCTTTTCATCTTCTCAGTCTGAAGAATTCCCTTTCATATAAGATCAATTGCAAGCATGTATGCATAAAAATTTTTGCCCAAACAGACCTGTCCTTGCCTTACTGTGACAGTGTGGACCTGAAGGGATCCATATTTGATACAAAGAAATGGGACCAACAGTAAATTCTTAGTCAACCAATTCTTTTGTTTCAGGATGAGAAAAAAAATCTCTGACCTGGGTGCCATTTTAGTATCTTCCACAGAGTTTTATTTCAAATTTATTATTTTCCTTGCAGCAAAGCCTTGTTTATCGTTTTAGCTCAGTCCTGTTGAAAAAACATCACAAGGAAAACCTTGTATCTCTCCTCTCCTTCAGCCCTTTCCCCTCACTTGCTATGCTCATGGGATGATGATATAAATATTCATTTTAGGCACACAGACAAGACCTAGGAATCAACACACAGTTTTTTTAAGAGATGTTTGCACATTATTAATTTTTTTCTCTGCAGTGCAGGCTGTTTGGTGCCAGCTCTGCAGAGCTGGGCTATCCCATCACACCTCCACTGGAAGGAGAATGGGCTTTTCCTGCCCGTTTGTCCCTGGAGCATCTCCAGTTATTTTCCAGCTTTCTCCTCCCAAGTACCAATTCCATGAAGCACCCATGGCTGCTTTCCTAACTACTGCAAACAGTTGTGTAATTCACCTGGCAGGGACCAGGTTGAGCCCTGTCCAAGCTGGGGTCTGTGCAGCCATAGCCACTTCAGGAAGTCACTGTCTTGTAGCTCCCCTGGGATAAGAAGTCTCCAAGGCCCCTGCTCCTTAATCTATGATAAATCAACTCCTCTTCGGGAAAAAATGAGCTTGTTCTGGGGAATATACAGGTATATGTGATAGGGTGGGGATGAGGGATGGAAGGAAGGCAGATTCTACTCTTTATCACCTGTTCTGTTACCCATTTCCTTCTCCCCGTTACAGGCCAAATGAAACGGTTGTGTGCAGCATTCAGGATTTGATCATAGATCTAAAATACTCTTCTGCTTGATGGATATAGCAGAGAACTGAAATGGTTGCACTGCTGAATTGATCTGTGTACCTCCTTATGCTATTTAAAATAGGCAATAACATCCCAGTATTGCCCTATTTAAGTAATCATGCGGTGGATTATTGCAAGGCAATGCAAAAAAAGAAAACCAAATTGTGTTTAGAGTTACTATATTTTTCCCTAAATTTCAAAGAAGTCTCAGTTTTACATACTTTATAGCAGCTTTTGAGAGGTGATTTTTGCAGCCATAAAGCAATAAAGGAATATTTACCATAATCAGCGGGCCAAGTTGGGATTCAGAGACAGATTTGTTGGTGCACTGTTAGTAGTGCAGTGGAATTCAGTAGAATTACCAATTACCAGTTACTGTTAGTAAATCACTGTTACAAAAACCTACACTTCTATCTGTTGCAATTATTCCCATAAAGTTTATACAGAGGAGCCAGTACAGCAGTATCTACATGACCCACCCACAAGAAGCAGCCCTGTAGAAGTCCTTATTCTCAAAATGTAGCACTCTTGAGATAACAGTCCTGCAAAAGACAAGCATGTATTTAACATAATGCATTGTGTCAGTGCAATGAGTTATTAATTTACTCAAAACCCATGTTATTTTTGCAGGATTTAGTGAAGCCTACTGCTGGTGTACTCACCACCACTGACCTGGCCTTTAGGTTATCTTGCTGACTGCATATAATGTACTGGGTTTTCTATTGCATAAATTTAGCTTCAAAGCTTTGAGAGCAGCCATTTAAAAAAATCTCCATAAATCAAAAACCAGTTGATATCAAAGGAAATTTTAAGGCTTTGAAAGGACAGCTATTCCTAGTGTTTCACTTCAGTTTTTAGTTCTGGGGCAAAGATCTTCTGGCATTTAACATCTTAACATCTCTTAGAGCATTTTCTTGTGCTCATAGCACACAGTTCCATGCATTGCTAATGCTGCAATTCAGCCCAAACTGCTATTTTGCCATTCAATTAACTAGTTACACAGTCTGTAATTTGCCAGTGAAAAATTCATATAAAAAGAGAATGTGACTATTCAGAAAAAAATCTTTCAAAAATATCCTCACTAAAAAAAGAAGCCTGTAGTAAGAAGTAGAAGCCTGCTGTTCTAGTGAGCAGCTGTGGTATATGTGGAGGCAAAGAAGGTTTCTATTTTGATTCTGCCAAAATTTTGCTGCAATGTTGGCTGTGGTTGTGCTGGCAGGCTGTGCCAGCTGTCAGGTATCCTTTGAGGGAGCTGCTGCTTAAAGGAACAAACTGGGCTGCCTGATTTAAGCTGAAGATTACAGCAATGACAATCAATTCATCAGACACACTGGTAGATGTCAGATGTGGATAAAACCACATTACCATATTCTGCCGGGAGAGGTATATTTTAACTATAATTCCATGTCTGAACGCCTGGAAGTTTGGCGGTTACATTCATAACCAGTGTGCTGGGCTATTTCTGTGTTATCAGTACTGTTGGCTCAGTGTGCTTGCTGCTTTGCATCTCTGTGAAAATGCAGACCACTCTACTTACTATCCTTCCCACCCACAGATATAGATGAATGTCGCTATGGCTACTGCCAGCAGCTGTGTGCCAACGTGCCTGGTTCCTACTCCTGTACGTGCAACCCAGGCTTCACCCTTAATGACGACGGGAGATCGTGCCAAGGTATGTGTATGGTAAACCACGGCTGAAATCTTGGTCCTCCCTCAGCAACACTCTTAAAACTTGCTTGGTTTTTAGAACAGAAGTAACCTTCCCAGCATTGCTTTTGGAAATGTTCACAGGTTTGTCAAACAGGTATTTATGTAGTTTCATGGTACCTGGAAGGGGTTCAGGTGCAACATGACTGGTGTATCAGGAGAAATATGCACAGAGGCCCAAACCTCAATTCACTCAATTCAGTGGAATTACCAAGAGTTCAGGCACTGAATTTACTTTTAAAATATAAGGTTGTGTGACACACCTGACACAGGAAACCATTGTCAGTTCAGTAAATCAGAGTATCCCAAGATCCAGACTGGAGTCCTAAGCATTAGACCACCTTTTGCTGTGATGTGCTACCTCGAAGTCAACACAGCCTCTTCACAGTCTCCCTAGCAAAGCACGGAGCATCTTCCCATATGCTGTAGGAAAAGGTCTGTGCTAATGATGCCCAGAAGTTGCTAATGTCCTATAAGGAAAACAATATTGCTTCTGCCTTACCCTGAGGTTTCCATAAGGACCCCTCATAATTGCATTATCTTTCTCAGGAAAATCCTGCTGCATTTTTTCTCTTATCTGTTATGACAATATTGGTTCAATGGTTTTCAAATTGCAGGATAAGGACAGAAACATTTGCAATAAAAATTTCATCCCCATCTGCCATGTTACTTCTTTTATTGAAGTCATTCCCAAAATGCTTCACTTCCACACATTTTGTGTTTCCAATATGCTATTCCCACGCATCAACCTGAATCCACACAAACAACAATGACTTGGTTATATTTTTTCAGAACAAATTGTTCTGACTGTACAGCTAATCTCTTTGAAATGCTCTGCAGTAAAAAAAAAATGAAAATGAAGTTTGGGGAGAAGTCACTGATGAGTCTGGGGAGAAGTCACTGATGGATTTGGCATTGGTTTCCCATAGATGTGAATGAATGTACAAGTGAAAACCCTTGCACTCAGACCTGCGTCAATACCTACGGCTCTTTTCTCTGCCGCTGTGAACCTGGCTATGAACTGGAAGCTGATGGAGTTAACTGCAGTGGTAACTGTCTTATTTATTGTTTTGATTCCTTTAATTCTGTTTACTTTTTCAAAGTTAATGTTTTGTACATAGTTTTTTTAAAAGGTTTTTGCCTTGGTCCATGGTAGCATCAGGATAGCTGCAACTCATGATCTTCTTTCCAGCTAAAGCACACAGCAAATACCCAGAAAAGCTCAGTGGAGAAGGGCTGCAAATAGTTTTAAAGAAATAAGCTAAATATTCAAAAGCTCCACGGTAACAGCAAAACATAAGAAAGCACTTTGTAATGCTGAACAGGAAGCTTTATTACAGCAAGTAGAGATAGTCCTAGAACATTCTTCCATGATTAAAGAAATACTTCATATAAAGCACTTTTCCATTTGTCTGTTGAATGTATGTACTTCTCTTGCTCTTAATGACTGCTCACTTCTGCCTGAAACTTTCCCCACTTTCCCCTGTATGATTCTGGCTTCACTTTAGAAACAACATGATTTCTTAGTACAATTATTGCTGACCTGTTCAGCACACAGCAGAATATATTATGCTTATGTCACTGTAATTTGTCCTCTCTGGTTTTTGTCTTTATTTTATTATTTTCTTTTAATTGAAAGCAAAATTTATTTCTTTGCTTATTGTTCCATCAGCCTGATAAAATTAGAGAATTCAGCCAATATTTCTTGGAAGGAAAAATGCACTGGAAAATACTTGAGTTTTAATTTACAGTAAACAGATGTAACATGCTGTTTCTGAGAGAGAAGACATGTGAGATGCAGTGTACATGATTAGTGTTTCCCAAGATATTTTTCCTGCAAATCTCCTAGTTATAAGGGAAAGAAAAATTATTAAATATCTAAAGGGTCTTAAGAATTAAACATTTAGACTGCAACACCTAACTTAGTGTTCTGCTTTCTGATGGATTTTCTTCTTTTAAATCAGACTCCTCAATGTTTTCTAGGAGTTCACCTCCTGAGCAACTCAGTGGTCTGAACCAGATAAGTTCATTGTGATACCCAGTAAGGTGGTGCTTGAGCCGCATCCATGTCTGAGAGCTATGCCAGCAAAAGAGACTTTCCACCATCCAGATATAGAGCAGAAAATCTTTTCCTGATAATCTTGTGCAAGAAAATGTTTGACAAAGTAGGTCAGATTTCTCTGGATGAGCTTCTTCAACTTCACAGCAATCACTAGACATCTGAGGCTTGCAAAGGGAATGCCTAGTTAGGAGGACACTCTTATGAGACACTCAGGATTCAGAGTTATTTCAACAGGAGCAGGGTTAGTCTGTGGCCTAGCAGCCAACTTACCTTGAAGTTGGGAGGCATTCTTGCCCCAATTCAAGGAGAGAGGCAAAGATTTCAACCTGGCTTTCCTAACATCATCATTATTTTCTAATCACAGAGGTCTTCCAAGTGCATTGGATGTGCTCTGAAATGACAACCATCCTGTTGTCTGCACATAGTCAGCAGAATGCCAGGAGTGTTTAGGAACCCTGTGTGCTCAACAGCAGAAACGTACGACCCTCGGGGCTCTAAGTCCCTCAGCACCTGACAGCAGCCAAGCACCAGTTAGATGAATCCAATATGCTGGGGGTCTAGGCTAGGATGCCAGAGGGTGGTTGATATCTCAGTCACTTTATGGAGTCAGCCCTCAGTCCATGTATTTTCAGGAAGGTGTTTCTTTCAGTGAACTCACTGGGGAAACTCACACAATTACAGGACTATGTAGGTGTAGAGTTCTTTTCATCTCCCTTTTGATAATCTGATTTCAGCCCTAAAGCCACTTGGATATATTTGGACTTCAAATACTTTCCAATCCATCTGCACAAAACACCAGAAGTAGATAAATGGACCAAGCCCAATTTAGAAGAAAGGGAAATTCAGTCTGAAGAGTAAAAGTGATTTGCCTGGGAGAATCAACATGTCAGAGCTGGGAATAAGAACTTGGGAGTTCCTGGCTGAGGCTCTGGCCTTTGTTTCTTTCTTCCCCTAAATGGGGAAATAAGGAAATGATTAGTGGCAGCCTCCCTCGGCCTAGTGCCTTGCATGTGTTTTCCCCTCAGTCAGCCATGCCTCCATGTGTAGTTCTGAAGTTTGTCTTTCTTGCTTGAGCACAGTTCTGCAGAACACAAGTGGTCAATTCATGAGTGCAAGGGGGAAAGAGCACAGTTTCTGCTTTCAATCAGATATTTGACAGACTGCCTAGCTTCCTGGGTATCTGGAAGAGGGCTGGGCCTTCCAGTATGTCTGACCCAGGCAGGGATGTGCCCCTGTAGTCTTGCTGCAATGATTTGGAAGTAACTGACTAGAGGCTAAGAAACATAAAACAGCAGGAGTTCTGCTGGAACCCATGTGGCCCTGGGAAAGTGAAGTTTACTCTCCAAGAAAAAAAGGGGGGAAAAAAACGAAAAAAAAAAGAAAAAAAAAGAAAAAAAGAAAACTACTGCCAAGTCTTTCCTTTTAAATTACAGTCGCGGCTTTGTTGTCAGAGTATCTCTATCTCTGATGTAAAACAGAAATGAAAACACAGCCAGCTGGTGACAGGTATTAGAAAAGGGAAATAAATAAATAAAAGCCATACATTGTGTTCGGCGGCAGCAGCTTTGGTTTCCTTAGGAAAAAAATGTTTAACCAAGAACTTGTTGTATAGCATTTTGTCAGGTTGCTGCAGAGTTCTAGGGAGCTGGAGAGTGCCAGCTTTCAGCTAAAGGTGATGGGCAGGCAGTCTGGATAGCCACCTGCCTGCAGGACTGCTCTTTTGACAGTAAAGCCAAAGACACTAAACTGTGTTTTACCACTGCAGACATGGACGAATGCAGCTTCTCAGAGTTCCTGTGCCAGCACGAATGTGTGAACGCGCCTGGTTCTTACTACTGTACCTGTCCTTCGGGCTATAACTTGCTTGACGACAGTAGAAGCTGCCAAGGTAACATTCCTGCACTGATTAAAGCCTGTAGGGACCAGAAAATAGATCCTGTGTCTAGAAAGAGGTTTTCAAGAATTGAGATGCTTGGTCTTGGCATTGCACAGTGAAATATTCATGGGGCCAATTATGCAATTCTGGTAAGAATGTCATCACGTGAATATTCCTGCTGAGGTGAATTGGTGTGTTGTTTTAAGTATGACTTTATTGGCTAGGAAACAGCTACACAGGAAAGACCTCAGATGCTCTCCCCTCTGCTGCACATCTCTACTTTTCCCATTCTCTAAGGTCGGAGAGTTTGAGCAGTCAATTCCTTTCCAGATTTTTTTGCAGAATTTAGCATGTGGGAGGACTCTAATAAGCAGAAATGAATGGAGTAAAAACTGATCTTAAAAGAGGGGACAGCTATAAAAAGGCCACCTCTCATGGTGCAAGAATTTCATGAATTTTGGGGTAATTCCCTAAGATGGAAAGCAGTCTGTAGGAGTGGTATCTTGTATATATTTCCCTGCTTTAGCCATCCTCTCATTCCTTGTGTTTTAGATATCAATGAATGTGAAATAAGAAACTTCACCTGCACTTCACAGCAAACATGTTTCAATATCCCAGGAGAATATAAATGTTTAGACCCAGTACGATGCGAGGAGCCTTATCTCCAGATTAATGAGAAGTGAGTAACATACCCACAGCCACTAAAGCAAATTCTGTCTGTGAGAGTTGTATCTAAAGTCAACCAAATAAGCTGCAATTTTACACCACAGCCATGAAGTCTGTCTAAAGAGCTATACATACATGCTATTGCTACATTTGCCATTGGTAAGCTTTATGAAAATAATAAGTTGCAATTCCTTATCAGGTCACCCGGTGTGATATGATGTGATATATCATATCATATATCATATCATATCATATCATACGCAGATGTATGTGAAGTTAGACTGGAAAAATTGGTATCAGTTAGTTGAGAAAACAGCAAGACTTGTGATGTAATAAGAGATACTTACTTACATTACTAACGGACTTCATCTATGCTCAAATGCAGCCTGTTAATTAGCAGGAATATTTCCTGCAAATGGTAACTAGTTTATGCTTGGGAAGTACTTTAAAACCTTAGATGATAGTTAGAGCAGGATACAAATAGTTTCTTATTGCTTAAAGGTTAATAGCTCTTAATAGTTTAAAGACTGATCCGCCTTGCCCAGAAATTGGGTACGTCTGGATGGGGCTGTTAGCACTTTTACTGTCTCAACTGGGAATCATTTGAGCAAGCAAACAATAAATCCTACGTTTCTAAAAACAGTCTGTTTCTTTTACATTTTTGCATGTATTTGCTGGGATTCAAAATATTTCAGTTCCAGACAGATCTCGATATACTGCAGTCCGTATTATTTCATCCACAGTGTTTGCACTAAACCCAATAACCTGGAATTGCTTGGTAGCCTAATCTATTTTATAGAAAGGCAAGAGATTAATAATTAGCTTCTTTCCTTTATAATGTATTAATGTATTTGCATTGCTTTCTGAACTAGGACAGGTGAAGAGTGGACACATAGTGTTTGTCTAGTTCTGGGTTTTCCTACCTTGGTGGTAGAGTCTTAAACTGGAATTCTAAATAACTGAATCCTCTGCATCTAAATTCCCCAGAGCCCAACTACAAAGTCCTTGCAGAGCATCTTGCACCAGAATTCTTGATCTCTGAGCTTTGTGTTTGCTGGCTTTGGCTCATGTCTAGGTGGGACTGCACTTAATTTGTGACATATGTCTAGAAGTGGGCAGTATAAAAGCCAAATAAATTCCTTGCATCTGTGTTTTCTGTGGAAGGAATTGGGCGTTTGTAACGCCAGGAGCCTGTTGATGGGGGACATGCCAGATGCATTGTCTGAAAATTATGTCAGTAGTGGAGGTTATAGAAAAAATAGTCAAAAAGACCGTTGCCCAGTCAATTCCCTCAACATGGCTTTTATAAAGGGGTATCCTGCCTTACAACTTTCTTAGAGTTCTCTGAAGAAATCAGCAGTATGTGGCTAGGGCACATGGACTGATGCAGTCTGTTTGCAGTTCCAAAGGCTTCTGAAAAGACCCTCACACAGTTATGATGGAAATTAAGTAGTCATAAGTAACAGAGAAAAGTCCCTGGAACAGAAGAATAAGAGGTTGAAAGATAAAAATTACACAGAGGATAGTATTAAATTGTCAACTTTCCCACTGAAGTTCTGCAGAGGTGTGAGCTGGACCTACTTAGTCCATCATAAGCAACCTGGGAAAAAGAATAAACCATGAGATGGGCAAAGTCTGCAACAGTATCTGAAACAGTAGATAAAAGAGTGGGTAGAAATATATTGCAGAATAAGCCTCAATGACTGTGCAATAAAAATGGCAGATGAAATTCAGTGTAGGTAAATTTAAAGTAAAAAGGAAATCCCAAGTTCACAAATTAAATAAGGACCACAGATCTGATAATAATCCATGCAAACTGAGATTTGAGAGTTCTAGTTCCATAATCTGCAGTACTCACTAGAGGTCAGAAAAGCAATCTGAATTTCAAGTGTTAACAGGTAGAGAATACCCTTGGAGCACATGCTGTTGTGTACCTCATCTTTAAGACTGTGCAGTTCCTTCTCCTCCTGTCAAAACAAATATAACTGGATAAAGGTTCATAAGAAGCAATGAGGATGATCAAAAATATGGAATATCTTCATTGTGAAGAACAGGTAAGTTAGAACACTTCAGCCACAAATAGGGTCAAATATGAAGCCCTGGGATGTGTGAGGAGGATAAGCAGGGATTGACTGGCTGCTCTCCTTTCAGTAGAACAGCTGGGAGCATCAGAAAAAGTTAGAAAGAGGCCATGCAAAGAGAGATGAAGGGAGCTGTGGAGCTCCTGGCCACAGGGGCTGTGGATGCCGAACATTCATCTGGGAAGCTGGAAAAGTTGATGGCTAATACATGCATTAATAGCTGATGAATATAAAGAAGAAATTTTTGTTTCAAGGATTCCCTAAGTCACAAACAATTGGAGACTGTTGGTGGAAGTGTCGTATGCTTGGTTTGCTATTCTCTTCTTCCTTAAGGATCTGCATTTGATGTTAGATCTTTGGTTTGACCCAGGATGTCTAGTGTATGTTTTCACGTAGTATACAAAACATGGTGAAACAAAAATCCCTACATTTATGTAGCACTATCAGTGAAATGATCTAATATTTTGGGACATTTCAGTTTAAATTACTATCAGAACAAACATGTACCGAGTATTCTACACCTGCAGGGCTGCTTCAAAGAAAGTTCACATTTTTGAGTGATCTAAGGAGAATGCCAAGGTATTTTGGCCTAGAAGACAAGAAAAAGGAGTCAGGATATAGGCCAGAATAGCAACACAGAGAATGCTAAAAGTGAGAAAATTCATTACAAGTTTCATTGATTCTTTTAGCTGGTCAACATTATATGTTTATTTATTTATGCACCTCTAATAGCATATAAAGAATCAAATATTACAGCAATTTGTAACCCCTGATGACAATTCTGTCTCTGACAATCAGCCGCTGCATGTGTCCAGCTGAAAACCCTGGGTGCAGAGATCAGCCGTTCACCATCCTGTACAGAGTGATGGATATGGTGTCTGGGAGGTCTGTGCCTTCGGACATTTTTCAGATGCAAGCAACCACTCGCTACCCTGGAGCCTATTACATCTTCCAAATCAAATCAGGGAACGAGGGCAGGGAATTCTACATGCGGGTAAGTCTGGCGCTCACTGGGGGAAAACGTGGAGTAACTTCACATTAGCTGAATGTCCTGATAGCACAACTGAGCTTTTCAGGACTATCACTTAAACCTTCAGTATGAGGCATTTTTTACACACTGCCATTTTTTACATACTGCAGAGCAGTATGCTGATCTGCTGGAACTGCAGGATCTCTCAGGAGAGTAACCTACCCAAAGCAAACATGCTTCTCCTATGAGACAGTAGGTTTAGGAAAGCCCAGAGCTGTACCCATGTCTAAGAATAGCTCAGGTCTCCCAAGCCCAAGAGAAACTGTTGCGCCAAACTGTTTTTTATTTGATGGACAATCAACAATTGTCACCAAAAGATTCAATGTTTCTTGTCTGTTTTATTAAACTCTTCATTGTCTACATTTTATGTAGATGCTGTTAGAGAAAATGTAATTACCTGGGGTTTTTTAACTTGTCTTCCTCAGAAGATCTCTGTGTTCCCCAATCATCTTTGCCACACCACCTACCTGCAGAGATTACAGGGGTGCCTGCAGAGAAAGGGGCACATCCACAAGGGACGGTGACACTCAGGAGGTTGATTTTCAGCCCCAGGCAAAACTTGCCTCTGACATTCGCATTAAGTCCTGTTCTGTGGCTACTGAAGGTTCCCATCCCTCATGGACACAGGTAGTGGGATAGATTCCAGGACATATTTCTCACAAGAACCTCAGATTCCCACTGTAAGGAAAGGAAAATGTTTCAAAATCCCGAACCGACAAGCAGTCCCGTTACGACCATTTACATTTCACAAGAGCATTCCTGTTGCAAAGTCTTTACTGATCCCACTGACTTTTTCCCTCATCTGGGCTGACCCAGCAGGTGCTCAGGCCCCAGCACCCACTCCCAGTGTCCAAGCCTGCTGCTTCCATTGATTTACCATGCAGCCATTCCCTGGGCAGTGGGAGGGGCAGTGTGCTCTTGTTGAGGCACCAGGACCCGGCCTGGCACAGACCAGGCAACACGTCCAGCACCTCCTCATGGCTATATCGGCCTTCTCTGATCAAACGTAACAAACACCCACTTTTGAGGTAAAACAGGACCCACTGTGGCTACATACAGAAAAAAACCCTGCAGTTAGTTTTAACGTCAGCAGCTCTGATTTTTAAATGCACATAATCCACTGTTCAGATACTGCAAAGGTCTGCTTCCATTTAAAAAAGGACTGGTTTTCTGAAGTGCTATCGCATATTCAGAGCTCTCTTTGGAGGGTGAGGTTTGTGACATTAACATACAAAATGTAGCACAAACCCAGACCCCCATTCACATGGGAACACCTGTTCTCCAGGTTCTGTGAACAAAACCCCTCCTGGGTGTCCCGTTTCACAGTAACACTGTCCTCTACATCAAACTAAAGAGTACCTCATACAAACTAACTAACTAACTAACTAACTAACAGATATCAGTACTTGTTTATACCCTAAATCCATGTTTTCATCTTTTTTTCTTTTTTGGCAATAGCAAGTGTCTATGTTCAATAGCTACTTCAATGCACAGGGCTCCCAAAGGTTTCAAAAACTGTAGAAGGTGATAGTTCACACTGAAAAGAAACCAAATGCAGATCAGTTGCAGTGATTTCAAATAATGCAACAGAAAACACCTATTTTGGCTGCTTGAAGGCTGTAGTGAGACAGTAGTTTTGAAGAACTGGTTTTGGCAATCTCACTTGCTTTCTCTTGTTTTGTGCACAGCAAACAGGACCGATCAGTGCTACTCTGGTGATGACCCGCCCTGTGAAGGGGCCCCGTACTATTGAGTTGGACTTGGAAATGATCACTGTTAACACCGTCATCAACTTCAGAGGAAGCTCTGTCATCCGGCTGAGGATATTCGTATCACAGTACTCCTTCTAAACCTCGAGTTTGTGCCCTGGAAACATTAAGGCAAAAGAGACAGTTCCTTGCTCTGCAGAACTCTCTCCTCAAAAGCCAGTACCTATAGCAGCTCCAAACCAAATCACTGTTTCCACAGACCTGGTGACCTA
The DNA here is from genome assembly GCA_013390045.1 of Picathartes gymnocephalus. Lineage (NCBI taxonomy): Eukaryota > Metazoa > Chordata > Aves > Passeriformes > Picathartidae > Picathartes > Picathartes gymnocephalus. The sequence continues at coordinate 16,864 of WEKY01021265.1, forward strand.
TGCCTGTCTGAGCAGGGAGGCCTCTTCATGAACAGTCCCTACCAGGATGCAAACATCTGAAGATCCCATATGATTCTCTATGTGGTCATGTATTTTAAGGATTCTTCTTCTCGCTGTACACACTTCTAGGGCATGAGTCTATGTGAAAGACTGTGAACCTTTGTAGCTCCAAGGCTGCTTAGCAGAAAGCACCAAAGAAACTGAGGAAAAAGCTGGCTTTTGCAATCTTGCCTTTTTTAAAAATTTTTTTTCATTATAAATGAAAAGCAGACAAACAAGCAGAAACAGAAACAAAACCCCCACCTATTGAAACAAGGACCTCAAAAGTCCTAATTTGCATTCCCAATTATCTCTGGAATTATCAGTCAAGCACTTCGTTTCAATTCACCCTGCATTTGTCTTAGTTTCACCTGGTTTTTTTCCCATTCTGTTTTATAGTTAAAATTCATTGTAAATTCATTCCAAAAAACATGTTGTACTATGTAATCTTTTGCTTTTCGACAGTGTCACATGTTTGGGTTCCTTTCTGTATTAAATCTTTCTATATAACAGAGTTCATAGAAACCTATCACTGGATGGTGTGTTTTACAACATTTAGGATTTTATGCTTATTTACACTCAAGATCTTTGACACAGGCCTCCACTGCCAGAATAGTGTGCGGCATAAGTAGGGACTTCAGAGCAGATAAGAATTAGAATTTTATTTTTCTCTTTTTTCCTGAGTGTGATAGTTGCAAACAGTTTGTAATGGCCACAAGGTAGTAATACTAACTGTAGTTACGGCTGCAATTAATCTCCTGTTCAAAGACCGCTCAGGTCAGACCTGTCCAAATTCTGTCAGAAAATATGAATTGTTTTTTTCACTTGCAATCTCTCTCCTACACTTCTAAGATGGGGGGGAAATAGCTGAAAAGGATTAGGACCACTCTTATTCATGCTTCTACCACAAAGCAGACCGGACTATACCAGTACCCCAATCTCAAACAATGGGATCCCACAGTTTCCATGGGCATTGTCTTCTCAGGTATAACTGCTGTAACCAAGAGAAAGTTTCTTCTAAAGTCTAATCTGAATCTCCATTGCAATCTGTTGCTTTTTAGCCTACTTCCAGTAGAAATTGAGAACAGTTTATCTTCCTCTTTGCAGCAATCTGTGTCTGAAGACTGCTGTCATGTCTCCCCTCAGACTGTTCTTCCCTAGTCTAAACAAACCCAATTCTTTTGGTCTTTCCTCATACATCACATATTCTGGACCTTTGATCATTCTTGTTGCTCTCATCTGGATTCTCTCCAGTTGGTTCACATCTTTTTGAAGCACAGTGTCCAAAACTGTGAAAAGTATTCCAGCTGAGGCCTCTCAGTGCTAAGCTAAATCTATATATATGTTTAATAGTTTGGAAAAAAAAATTAAGAATTGTATAGTTGGAAGGTATAATGCCTGTTGAAGCTGCTGGCACTTTGGTCTTTTATTTTAATAGGGATGAGGGTTTATATGCCTTGTTCTTAAACTTGTCTGAAACAAGCTCTTTTGCTTTGTTTTTTCCTTACTGGCTTATTGCCTCTCTAGTATTGCTAGGACAGGAAGGATAACCTTTGTTTGTCGTTTGAGAACTGGAAGTGCTCAGTGCTACTTGGGAGAAGGAGTTTACAAGATTATAATGTGAACAACTAGCAGCAGAGTAGCAATGTGTGGTCTTCATTAAAGTAGAGTATTAAATGGGAGAATACAGATTTGGAAAGTTATTACAACACAGATTGCATGACACAATCAGAAAACTGACTCTTGTTCCTAGTAAGCTTTGTGAATTAGTAGAGACTCTGCTCTTTTTCCTTGTACTTAGCTTGAAGGAAGCCCTGATGCTCTCAGCAATGAAACATTGAGTTTAGCAGCTTCCGTTTCTTAATGGTTTAAAGGTTTTCTCTCTGCTGCTACAACATCCTGGGATGCTGTGGCTCAGAGCTCTGTCCTTTATTGTAAAAACAAAAAGGCTGGAGTCTGACTCTAGGGTTTAGTGAGCCAAGCTGAAGGCAGAAAGCCAGTGAGTTTTATGAGCAGCCGCCTTGGAGGAGATAAATACAGAGAAAATGGGCAGAGAAATATCAGATACAAGAATTTGTTTCCTGAGTGTATCATGGCTCATCAAGTACCACAGTCTTGGAGGGAAAAACAGAGATGATCAGGAAGGAAGAATGATAATTTATAACCATGGGACTAAAAGTGCTTCTGTTCCAGATGATGGAAATAAAACATGGGAAACGTGCAGGCTCTGGTGGACCAGAGAGCAGATGAGGGGCAGGCAGGGTCTTGCACTGAAGATGCCCCCAACTCTTAAAATGCTGACAGCTTTTCCAGTGCTTAAAATCCCCTCTTCCCCACTTTTTGTGCCCCTATATTAAGGCTTCTTCATGCTCAGTTGAGGAGTCCTCTCTTCCTGCCACCACATCTCCTCCTGGAGTGGAAGCGCGCCCTGTTAGACATCAGACAGTTTGTCACTTCTGGCCTGTGCTCCCATGGCCCCCACATACCAACATGATTTAACCCTAATTTAGAAACATCAAAACCCAGAGAAACTCCATAACAAAACACTTTGATAAAAAAGTAAAGCTTGAGTGCTTGGTTTTAGCAGGGTCCAGCAAATACTCATAAAACAATATTACACTTTCTATATAAACATTCTGCGCCTTAAAAAAAAAAGTGAAAAGTCTGGAAACAAAGGAATTCAGGCACTTCTCAACCGCCATAACATCTTTCATCACTCACTATCACTCCAGCCAACTTAAACTTTGCCAAAATATATGCCAGTCTCAAAATAATAAATTACTAGCAGTTTACAACATCTAAACTCTCTGTTTCCTAGTCAGGGGTCTGTTTTCAATAGACCATTGCAGACTCAAATATTACAGCAATTTTCACTAAATAAAAAAATAGGACTATGCATGTTAGGTTTTTACAGCCTGAAAGTTAAAAATGTAAACTTGCAACTGCTGCATATATTCAGGTTCTTCTTTGAGGCCAGTACTCCTCAAAAGCAGACAGAATTCCAGGTCTGCTCAGAAAATGATTCTTTATTCTAATCCACTGCTGATGATTTTCTAACATGAAGAGTTTTGCCATACGGTCAATGGCCAGTATTCTGACCATCACCAGAGGAGGGCACAGACCCTGGTCTGGGTGTGTGTGGCTTCCCTCTGGCTCTGCTTGCTCAGGCTGGCAGAGCTGTTCCCTTGCCAAGCAGGGAAGGGACAGCTCTTTGCCTCTCCTGCCTGTCAGCTGTCATGTCTGTTTGAACATAGGCCCTCAGCAGAAAACCTGCCCTCCACTATGTGTTTGTACAGCACCTATTGCCAGTGCAATAACTGGAATAAAGGTAAAAGAAAGCAGATAGAGCAGTAATCTTTGATACAGATCACAATGATTGGGAAGGAGAAGCTATTCTGATAAATAAACAAATTGATTCATGCTAATTGGGTTAGGTGCCAGAGGGAGTAGAATGGGTCCTATCATCTGGCTTATTTGAGTTTGAGATACTTTTAGGGAATTGACTTTTTTGACGCAGATAACAAAATGTTATTTCACCCAAGGGTTTCCCAGATCCCACAGAACCGTTTTTCTGGTGATTTTCTCTGACTACAATAACTTTGTTAAAAATAACTAAATTTCTTTTGAGAACCTGGTCACCCACCATGACTGAGTGTAGTGTCCAGGGCCATTCATACAGAGCTCTCTCCTCTTCAGTTGGGCGCCTGTATTCATATTTACCTATTTTTTGACTTAGCCTTCAGAAGAGCTGACTTTTATTGTCTCATAAACATGGTATCAGCATCAGCAGAACTTGCATATTAATTTTTCTCTGTCTAGAGCTAGCAGAACAATACAATCAGTACAGTTTGTGGCCATGCAAGTTCTCCAGTCTGGCTTATTCACAGAATATGCTACTGAATATCTTCCACAGCATGTAGCTGTATTAGAACACAAAGAAAATGTCATAGCATAAAGATTTTTTTTTAAAAAAAGGAATAAAAGTATGCTCTAATGTTATTCAATCCTGACAGGCATTATTTTCAAAATAAACATCTATCCTGGATGGACAAATCCCTCAGCTGGGGTTAATCTGCATAACTGATGCTTTTCAATGAAAAGATGACAAGTGTCCTTAGAATCTTCCCTGTGTATGTGTAAAGCACTGCACACATACATATCTGTATACAAGAGAATTTACAGAAGCTACAGAAGTGGTAGTGTGGCTCTGCATTTGGAAGTGAAAGAGCTGTAAGACAACATGGCACAAGCAAATTCTGTTTCCTCATCTGACACAAGTCCAGACAAGTGATTTACACCCATTACATTTTGTTGTTTTAAGTCTTTGAACCAATTTTGAATAACTCAACCCCAAAGCAGGTGCCATGCATGAAGACTGAGGCTGATGGCCATAACTAGGCTTTTGGAGATTCTGCAGAAAGCCTGCCCCAGAAAGGGGACATGTGCTGAAGGGTCAGTGCCACAGGGAGTGTAATGGTCCAGAGGTATTTGTGTGGGGATGTCAGTGATAGCTGACTGCTATCTGCACCTGCCCCTTTCCTCACCTGTCTCAGTGCAGAATGTAACTGAAGTTTTTAATTGTGCATATCAGCTGCGGAAGTCTCACCTATTCCCATTCCTAGCTCAAACTTCTGAGATTCCTCTAGTGGTTTGCAAACTGATTCCCCTGGATAACTCAACTAATACTGGTGAAGCCACATGAGGGAGAGTTTGGGTACAACTTTTACACCAGGAAGTAAATAATGATGCAGTAACCTCGATATAAGAATTGAGGAATGTATCTGAGTAGCGAAGATCTATAGGAAACACTTCAGCAGTCAAGAACTCCTGAAATATTCAATCTCTTTAAATTCCCTTTCCCATATCCCAGAGGTCACTCCTTTTGCCTTTGGGGTTTGTCCTGCAAAAATGATCTCATTGTGGTCGTGCACTGCAAGCACATGCTGACTGAACTCCACTTCTCTGGCACTTCTCATTTTGCTTTTTGGAGATCAGTTGTAGGCTATTTGTCTTTTCTAGGGCCTGACTGACCTCAGTTTCTCTTCTCATATCCACGGCAGATTTTCCCATCATGTTCTTTGCATCCACCACCTGTGCAAGCTTGTCATGTGTTTCACTGGAGATGCAGGTGCTGCCATATCCTAAGCACTCTTACAGCAAAGTATTAGCTGTGAATGGCTGAAGGGATTGCCCAGCCTGCTAGTAGAGCCTGGCTTCATGAATAGGATTTTAAAAACCCCACAACTCCTTAGTTTTGAGGGTGAAAGATGCTCTTCTAGGTCCCAATTTTCTCTGTCATCTGTTATCATGTTGGTTTGATAGTCTCAAGGCTTTTTAAGAAGTCTGACAAGGACACACTTATGCAATACATCCTTGGGCTTTACAAACCTTAGATGAGGTTTTTCCAATTTGCAACCACAGTATGTGGCCCCAGCCAGAGAGAGTTCAATGTGATCATCACTATGCTGAAGTCAGTGATCACTAAACATCTCACCTCAGGTCTGGATTTAGCCCAGTTTTATTTTAAGTCTCAAATCGCAGTGTCAGTGGTATAAATGTAAGCAGATATGTATTATTTTTAGAGTAGAGCTGAAAGCTTCTTTCCTGTAAATAAATAATAGTTTGTCTGCAGTATCTCTTTCTTTGTGGGCACTGTCTTTGGGTTCTTTGAGATTTCCTGAGATAACCTTTAATATTTCAAAATTTCTTCTGGTATTTCAAGACATTCATTGATGTGTTTCCATGAATGATTCTTCACTCCTGCTCTTCAAAGGCCGGCCCAGGCACTAGATTCTGTTTTGTTAAAACATGAAGCTACACCCAAGCCTCTCTGTAACCTATAAGGGATTATGTTGACTTCCTTGAGATTCTGCAGTGCTCTGAGTAACACATGTGCATGTGTTTGTCCAGACTGGGACCTTAGTCTGGAAATTGTGCATCAGCAACTTGCTGCACATGTTCTCCAACCAACATGTGAAACCATAGCTACAAAGGTTAGTTTTTGACAAAAATCTTCAAAGCATGGTGTTTCTTTGCTGCCTACACATAATGCAAGCACAATTCAAAAATCCAGGACCAGAGTTCCCCAGTCTTCATGAGAAATTTCTGTTTTTCAGAAACATTTTGGTCAGTAAACTTGCTTTGTAGATTATGTGAAATGCACACAAAAAGGAAGAAGGCTTGCCAAGATTAGAGAGATTTGTTATTAAAATCAGTATCTCCAAGAATACTGGAATATAATTAATCATTTAAAAATATTCCTTTGGACTCTGACATCTGATGCCATTCAAGTAGAGCAGGTGACAGAAAAACTGACTGCTTCCAAAACAACAGCAGCTGCTCAACAGAGATCCCTGGGCTCCTACAGTGACCAGAAACACCTGCTAGCCCAAGTCTACACACCAGGTCAGTGAAGGAGAAACAAAGCTCATAGAGGCACAGAGCTGAAGCAGAGGTAATTTCACTGACTTCTGAATGACATCAAGTGGAGATTTACATCATGTCTATAAAATTTCTCACTGCATTTATACATCAGTCTAAATGGAAAATTTAAAATTACCAAAATTAAAAGGACCAAGTTGTTACCTACCACATACATACTACCAGCAGGAAGCTTTATTGTATCCCTCTGTCATTCCTCAGGGTTGTGCTCACTTGGAATTACCAAATCTGATTTGGTGTGAGTTAACAGTGGTGTAAGTAAGTGACAGCATTTGGTTCACAGCAGTGTAGTGGGTGCAAGAGAATTACAGAGGGATACAATTACAATTGAACCAGAAAGTTAATAAAAAGAGCTTGCTGATTAGTTAACCTTCAGTGCTTTGGTTATGATGTCATTGACATGAACAAAAATATTCAACCAGAAACACAAAATAATAAAAAGGAGATTATCTCCTTAGAAATATAAGAGCCTATAAATAGCTCTGAAATTAAGACATACCAGACAACATCTGCAAAAGGAAGAATTCACTCCTTGACCTCTAGCATCCTTGTCTCCCACAGCAGGATTAAGCACAGTTGATCCTTATCAGGATACAGACACAATGGCTGTTTGATGGTCGAGCCAAGAAAGAGGCAGGCATGGCCAGAGACAAGGGGGAGACACACCAAGATAATGTAAAAGTCCTAAAGAATCCTCTCGGTGTGCAGGATCTCTGAGACAGATCTCTCTTGCTGTGTGAAGCATTTTAGCTCTGCTTGGGAAATACTAACAGTCACTTCAATAAAAAGGGGGTGGCGGTGTGGGGCAGGGGTCGGGGGGGCCCAGCATTCATGTCTTTGAATGCAGAACCAGTTCTCAAAAAAATGATGCCCTGGCCAATCTGTCACCTAATAAGACGCACTGGATACCAGAAACCTCTAAATACAATTTTAGGTATAGCACATGTAGTACTACCTTATACCAAGAGTTTATCCTGCAGCCAGTACAGGTGGAAGGAGGAGGGAGGACTCACTGCCCAGCTTGAAGGATGCTCCTCAGTGTTGCTGCTTAAACAGTCATTTCCATAACTCTTACTTGCAGGCTGTCTGGATTAATAAACATGTTATATTTTGAAGTCTTCTTTTCTTTTTTTTTTTAAAGAAAAATTTTGTACTGTAATTTTAAATGGATAGTTTCCACGTCCCTCCTCCTGTCCCTTCAGCCTATAACCACTACTTCATTTTTAGCAGAAAATGAGCTTTTAAGTCTTGCATTTTCTACAGCTTGTGAACAATTTGCATTGAATGCACCAGTAGGGACTATTTTAAAGTTCTGTTAAAAATAAATATGTTGCTAACAAAAATTATAATTGAATTCTAGCTTATTTTGATCATTAACTGGTTTAGTGGTGTTCATACAAGATCACAGCAAGTATGCATGACAGAATTATGTAACCTGTTTGGAAAGAAAGGTGAATGAGGATCAGTGATAATGGTACACCTACTGGTCATAAACACTACTAACATACCGGCACCAGTAGAGAAAACTACAAAGCAAAATACAATTAATTTTCAAGAGGCTAATTTTCTTTCACAGTTTTTATGTTTTACAGTTGCCCATAGTTGGAGGTATATGTGCGTATTTTACCTTCATTTCCTGGTGGGTTTATGTGTGATAAGGCTCAAATCAACATTTTGTGTAATACTACTTTATCTGTACTAGGAGCTTGACGTATCTGAGGCATTTCTTTCCCCTGCAATGCCACTGAAGGTTGGAGCAGGTCGCTGCTTCTGAGGGTGAGGATGGCCCCCTTGCCCAGTTCCCCCTCAGCACATGTTTGGAGGGTGTATGGGAGGGTGCACAGGCTGCATGCCTTGGAAGTGTTCCCAGAGAATCCCAGGAGATGAGCTTTCCTCCCAGCCTGATATGGTACCATACCCCTCTCCCAGTTGTCCTGGGTCTTTGGAGCCCATGAAGGCAGGGGTTTGTACAGTAACAGTGAGGCTGCAGCCAGAATTTGGCTTCCAACTAGCAGAATAAATTTGTCTCCATAACAAATAGTGTTAATATAAGACAATTTAGACTGAACTGGTTTCCTCATATATAAATCATTAACCAGTGGCTAGTTCTCACTCCTGCCTGTGCTACATATCTTATGACTTCAGCACAACAAAGCCTTTTCCACCCACATGATACTCAATGACCCATGCCTAATGAGGTTTGAGTTTGTTGGTTGGGTTTGTGTTTTGCAGGTGGAATGTTCTTATTTCAGCAATTTGCAGGGACAGCCAAAACTGGCTGTGGTTTGCTTTGTGGAAAGTGAAGGAACTTATGTCACACAGTTGCTCTATCACATTCTTATCACTCAAACAACTCACTGCCAAGTGAGGTAGGTAATACGCCATTCACTGGGCTTGCAAGCCACTCAGAAAGCTGATATGCACTCAAAGGAAGTGCCGCTGCTCATTTCCAGCATCACGAGGACGCGTCATTTCCCTTCACTACGCTGCAAACGCATTAATTCTGAATCACATGCTCAAGAAAAATTACACTGAAATGAGCACACATGCAAACTGAAAGAGGAGAGGACAAGTGCAGGAATGCTGAGTTGCAAAATTTCAGGAGAAGAAAACAACTCTCCAGAACTACTCAAAGAAAATGAAAAAGTAGGTGTGACCCTTGATCAAAGACTTATGGTTCTACAGTCCACTCTGGGGTGCCCTGGTTAAAGTGACCTGATGAGTGAAGGTAACAAGGGGCTGGTTTTCCACTGAATGTGGTAGAGAATGGACACTTCACGAAACACAGCCGCTCTGACTTTGCTGTTGACTCACTGCTGAAGTAGCCCAATACAGTGTTTCCACACCTGAGTCACTTTATCCTTCTTTCTCTAGTTGTTTTGAATTTGCTTTTTAGGTTGTTATTACATATGCTGCCATGTCTGTCTGATTGCAAATGGGACTGAATCCCCTCCCTCTTATTGCTCTTTTCGCAATGCAAGACCAATCTGTTCTGACAGTGCCCTCCCAGCCAAGGGACTGGAGCTCTGTGGATAAGGAAACGGTCTCTCCAAAGCTGACTCACAAATGGACAAACCTGAAGCAGGTTGTACTCAATCTTCTGTCAGTGCTATCTAGCGAGCTGGTAAAGGACACTGCACTGCTGGAGAGATGGGGATTTGCTGGGCTATAAAACTGACACCCTGCAGGGATTTAACCTCCTGCTGCACTTCCTTAAGGGTAAGCTATGAATTGTATTTCCTTGAGAAGTCCCATGGGCTGTGTTCTGTGTACCAGAACTTCTGCTTTCTCGTCCCTCTCTGTGTTTGGTGGCACCAGTTCCTCCTTAGGCCTGCAAGTACTGCTGAATGTTGTTAAACTGCCCTCAGTGTCAGCCTGCACATAATCAGTGATGGAAAAAATGAGCCTAGGTGTTTTTTCCAGGAAGTCAGACAGAAAGTGTTCACCTGTATGAGACACCTGTCTCATACAGGTGAACACTTTCTCACGCCAATAACTCATTAGGACAGCACATGTGATCTCAGCACTTTCACAATGATGTTCATAGTCTGTGCCACTGGTTGTAAGGACTGTTCTGAATGGCAGCTGACTGCTGATCTTTAACAGCACTTCTGCATTCCCATTTTTACTCTTTCTAGCCTGTTTTATTCCTCCTTTCTTGGGCTCTGGCACAGTTCAGTCACCATACCATTCCAAAATCATCATCAGGGCCCCCTAAAATCCAGTACCAAAACACTTCCTCCATCTGCCTGCTAATGAAAATCCTTGTCACTCACATGATCACCATGTCTGTTTAAGCAAAGGAACAGCCACAGCTTTGGCTGAGAAGTATTTGGTTAGGTTTTCTAAGATCTCGAAGAACTAATTTAATAAATCCTTGCTTGCTTGTATGACTGCACCTTCTGTCTCCTACCACACTTTTCATTATGTCACTTGGATGCAAATGCACGTGGTTTTAATGTGAAGTTAAATCCTTGAGCTGCAGTGAAATACTTAACTCTTCATCCTTGAATACATTGCTACCATACAATTTAGTTTTTATAGAGCTAAGAGTTAAAGCAATAAGTGACAACTGAAAATACTTGAGGCAAGTGGGTATTTGCTCACCATGGAAAGCCAGCCTTAGTCATACATATATAAACTTTTGGGCTTGGGGAGTACAGATAAATAGCGTAGCAAAGATACTGTGTCCCACAAACAAATATTTGTACCTACAGTTATTGGTGCTGACTCAGGATTCTTGAAAATAATCTCTCAAGAAAATACTGCCAAGAATAAATAACCTGCAGTTTTCAGCTGTTAAACGTCATGGTAAAACACTGGTTTTTGACATCTGCACCCATCCACTCAGAGGTATGATTAAGTTGTACCAAGATGTAACCCATTTCAGTCTGTTTGGCAGAGCAGTCTTTCAAGGGCTGTATGTTCTCTCCTCTCTGAATATTTTTGTATGTAACCAAATAGGTTAAACATGCAAATCCTCAGCTTGCAGTGGGAGTACATCCTTACTCCTGCCCGAAAATCCCTAATGATATCAGCAAGGGTTGTGGCTATAGCACATGTACCTCCAGTTATTCTAGGTGGAAGGGTGAAGAGCAGCCAGTGCTGCTGCCAGCCCTGCACAGGGAAGGCTGGGAATGTGGGCAGCAGGTTGGCTTTCCCTTGTTTCCTGCGCCTTAAGAGTGCTGTATACTGGTGTGTTTGCTTGGGAACAGAGCTAAACAACCTGTAGCTAGGTTAAAGTGTTAAAATTAGGGTAGAGCAGGCTGGTAACTTCTGTTTCTAGTTATCTTACTTCTTAAATGGCTTTAAAAACCTTGCCTTTCCTGGAGGGATGTGCCCAAAGTTGGAGTTTGGAGGTCAGGGTGTGTTCTGCTTTTGAACCAAGCAATTTTTGATGGAAGAACAGCATGCCAGCTTTTGTGAGCAATCAGTCACCGGCCTCCATGGATCTTCTTCCCAGCTCCCTCACTTCAATGGGGCCAGCAGGCTTCAAACTGCAGTGATTTCTGTAATGGCTTTTTGGCATCACCCCCTTTCAGCAAGGTAAATGAGGTTTGCTTTCACCTAAAAATAGAAGACAAAAAAAAAGTTTTTTACAACTGGAAACAATACATTATTTTTGTGCTTTTGGGCCTTTTTCTCTACTCAGTCCCTTTCAGAAAGGACCTTTTGTGCGCTGCCCCTGCTCTGTGAGTGGGTGACACCTGGCTGGCCTCTTCTTCCTGGGGACAGGAACATCTGCTCATCCTCAGGCAGGCCTGTGTCTACTTTTAGGAGACAGGCCAGCCCTGAGGCTCTGAGCAGACTCTAGAGAGATGATGGTGTGAAAATACAGGCCAGGGCAGCAGCACCTGGCCCTGAGGTCCCAAAAGGAGAGAGGGGAGGAAAGGGCCCAGGCAGATGTTTGCCCTTTGCCTGGACAGGCAGGGACCCAGGCCCTGAAGAGGCTGGGAGGACAGGGCAAATTGCCTCCTGTCCCATCTTCCACATTGAAAGAGGCATTTCTGGGCAGTGTGACAAGCAAGTGGGACTGTAACAGTGTTTGGGGAGACACCCCAGAAGTACTCCATGAGGTGGCATGATCCCAGCCTAGTGGGAGGGCATATCCTCGGGAGACTGGGCTTCACAAACAGCCCAGGGAGCATTCCCCAGGTAGGGAAAAAGCTGTGCCTACGAGGTTTTCACTGGCATGGACAAGAGAGGCGAAAGAGGATACAGTGCAGGATTGACAGACTCCAGCTCCCCACAGCCCTGATGTCCCCCCCAGCCCAGCAGCAGCCCCAGGAAGGTGTCTGATGCCTGGGGCTGGGGATGCTGCCCTGCTCACCAGCTGGGGGTGCACAGGGGTGGCGTGGCTTCCCACTCAGCCCTGGGCTTCCCCAACTACTGAGGCTCCCTGCCAGCTCCCTCCTCACTCCCTTCATAGAGCAGGGGCATGTGAAAATACAGACATACATTTAAGCCATTGCCTGCATTTGGACTTCTCCCTTCAGTCCATTTCTAGCTGCAGTGTTTAAGCCCCACAGATTTTCACTGCTAACTGGTCACAGCTAGCATTTCTTGATGTGCTTTTAAATCAGATGAACTGAAATAGTTCTGTAAGATCTATTATGTCTCTGGCTTGTAAAATACAATAATTTCTTACTAGGTTACACTAATATTTCGTAACTCATTCTTAATATTATTCTTCAATAAAGCTCTGTGCAAACAATCTATCCCACAGGAGGAACTTCTGCCAGATCCCAGATGTCAAACACATTTTCTTCAAATACAGGAGTTCATGACCTTTTATGTTTGTTAATGTGACGCCATGGAAATTATTTATAATAAATAAGCATATTTCAGAGTCAGGTGTTCCATGGGCCCTTTTTCAGTGATACAACAGCCTTTCCTGAAACAGGTCTTTCCTGTTTTGTTGTAGGGTTTTTTCCCCTAACAATGAAGGTTTGGGAACAATTTGAAACCCTGTTATTGAACCAAGTCCAACTGCACTGAAAGGCAGACAGGAACTGTCAAGATAACTCATCTTTTCCTGAAATCAACAGCAGATAAGGTTCTAACTTTCTCTTTTATTCAGAACCCTGAAAAATGCAATTTTTAAACTGTAGGCTGTATAAATAAATTGTGTTACAGCACCAAATCAAAGAAGAAACTACCAGAATTGCTTGGGTCTAAATGATACATTTGATATGCCAACTGATTTTTGCATGTAGCAAGTCCATTTTAAAGCTGGGCTAGAACCACCTACCCACAATCTTCCAGGCATAAGAGCTCTATAAAATATCTGACCGTGTCAATATGTTTATAACATTTAATCTTATCTTTTTTCAGTAGGTGTGACTTTGTCCTCCCAAACCTGTGCAGGATTAAAAGCATCTGGCTCTTAATGAAGTCAGGCAAGAAACGGATGCAATTAGAAAGCACTTCAAGGAGCATGCCTTGGCTCTGTTTCATTCTTTTCTCAACTACTACACATAAAGGTTTACAATGCCTCCTGAGTTTACTGGATTCATCATCTTGGATTCCTAGCAGCAGCAACAAATGCCTCCTGAGGAGGAAATAGAACCGTTTGCTCCTGCACCCACAGTTACTCCTGTTCATCCCTCTGGGCTGAAGCTGATGGCCTGTCTGGAGCAGCACCCTTGTGCGTCAGTGTTTATCCACCCTGGAACCTTTCTCTTGCCTTTGGACAGGTTGGGGCTGGCAGCCATTTACAATGTTAAAGGCCATTGTGCAGCCCAGAAGCAATTGCTGCAGCTCACACAGATGTGGGACTGGCTGTGGAGAGACAGGACCAAAGTGTTCTGGTGCATGAAGGATGAGCCCTCTCTGGATTTATTATCAGAATGTATTAATGATGTGTGTGTGCAAAGAAAATCTGCCTTACAGCATAAGGCAAAACATAACAAGCCAGCAAATCTGTTTTCAAATTCACAGTACATCAAATCTGAATGAGATAAAGAGAGTGTCTAATTTGAACAGCAGAGTATCTCTACATAATTGCTTATCTAGGCATTGTAGCAACATTTTCAAATGGTACTGGACATTGTGCCATAAAGCTGTCCTTCTGCAGCTCTGTGGGAGGAGGCAACTGGCTGCAGTCTCAGCTGGTGGACAGAATTACAACAGGTAATGTCAAGAAAGTGTGATATTAAACATGCATTTGATAAAAGGAGAAAATAAAAAATAATAGTCACGGACTGAATTATAGCAGCTTTCTATAATGAAGTGTGTGGACCCCACCCAGCATCTGTGGCAGAGGAGGGAAGGTGTCAGCTAAACCCAAAGGTTATGATGGGAATGCTAAAAAAACAGGCTCCAGCTGAGAGCAGGACAAGGAGGATGAGGAAACAGTTTCATGTTTCTCCCAAAAAAACCTCAGGGGACAAAGATTACTGCTGCAAAAACTTTAGTGGTAGTAAAATCCTCTGGCTGCAGAACTTGTTTTTAACAAAGGTGTATTAACTGCTTAGAGACTTCAGCTGAAAAGTACTCTGCATTTCACTGAAATCTAAGTTGTGAAATCCTTTTTTTCTCTCAAAAAGTCTCTGCCTCAGAAAACTTAATTTAGTGGTTACACATGGAGTTTGGCTATGAGACATTGTAGGCAGTGTGCTGGACTTCTGATAACACCCTGCTTTTAGGTACTGATGGCTGAGCTCATCACTTGGCTATTGCAATATATACTGGAATTTAACTCTGATCATAAGTACATCACTTGATGTTAGTTTCTGAGACTAAAATATTTTATAAGCAGTAGTGTTAAATGCTTGCTTGCTCTGAAGGATTCTCAGCTGGGAGAGAGCTGGGAAAGCTATTTGGAATCATCAGCTGCTTAATTTCATGTAATTCTTCATAAACTAGGCAAGAACTTCTAAGCAATTATGTTTTCCACTTTTGTGCTTAACAGATTTCAGTGTGCTCTGTGCAAACATTGATTCAACCTCTGAACTTCTTGATTTTTAACATGGAAGTTGGCATGTCAGTAAGTGTGCACAGGTGGTGAGATCAGGTTTCTGATGCAAAGGATCACAAGGGAGAATTCAGTCTGGATTTATACAAAGCTGCAGCCTCCATCAGCATTCCTACTGAAAACTTTGTTCACTGGAGTATTTGCACAGAGTGAAGGAAAAGGGCCTTAATCTGTCTGAAAGTGTTTGCAGATGTAAATAATTACTCAAGATTTGTGTCAGTATTTATACATGGGGTTTTTATTATTTCAGGTCCCTTTCCTAAAGGTTTGAGGCCCAGAGATGATAATATAGACTCCTGCTTGTAGCTACTTTATATAGTCTTCTGGCTACCTCTTTCAACAAGAAAAACACTGGGAAGTTGTAATCCAATAGCATAAACAGGCTCAGCAACAAGTGAAAAAGTCTGCAGTGCAGAGGTTCAAAACAGATGAGACAGGCCTCGCTGGGGAATATGAGAGGTGAAGCATAGCCCAGACTAATAAATTCTCCTGTATTGGCCCTGCATGGGTCTGCTCAAGTATTTCAGCTCTGCATTTCTGGAGCTGAGAGTGCCTGTGGTTTGGCAGAGCCAGCCAAAAGCAGCCCAGTTTATTAGCTTGGTCTTAGTACCGGGGCTGCCTGGAGTGGAGGCAGCGTAAGGAACAAGAGCAGCTGAAGAGAACCAGGAATTAGTGAACATGTGTGGCTTCAATGCCACTCTGAAATGGTCACCAGAGGAAAGAGGGGGCCGACAGCAGGAGTCACTGAGGCAGGGGAACATCACCAGGTTTCTCAAGTGAGGTTTAGTTACAGAAAGATACAGCAGAGCATGGAGCACTCTGGATGCTGCCAGGAGGCTGGCACGGAAGGAAGATCATATTTGCAGCTGACAGAAAGGTCTGAGGAGCAAAGAAAATTGGTAACTGTCGGAATCCAAGGCCCAAAAAACCATCATTATCCCAACTGGCCGCGATAGGTAACTTGGTTTCACTGCTGATCTTCAGACTAGATTTGTTTGGAACAAAAATCTTTTAAGGAAGGGGGGAGGTTTATATCCCATCCCAGCTAAAAACATCACAGTACACTAATGCTCTCCCCGTCCACACAGGATCAGGTTGTCCACATCCCTTACCATGCACAGCTGAATTTTGTGCTTATTGAAAAAAACTTCCCAATTTTCAAGCAGCTGAAAGAAGACTGAAAGGTGTGTCCCAAACCATCAAAAGAGCCACAGGGATGTGTTAATAAGTCTTGCCTCGATGAAGAAGGAAGGCCATATTACAAACTGGGTTTTTTTCCCTTTACTGTCTTGTCAAAAATACTGTTTTTAATGTCTTTTACTTCATCAGAGAGGCAACCTGCAGTCCCAAGGGATGGCTGCTACTGCACTGCAACTCCAGCAGCTGGAGAGCCGTTCAGGCAGGACTGGAAGTCGTTGAGAGCCTGAAAAACCCTTGAGCGTGACAATGCCAAGGTAACTTGATAGCAGCAAGCTGCATACAGGGCCCTTATCAGTATTTAAACAGCACACTTCTATGAACAGTGAAAATAAAGCTGTTAGGTCATGTAAATTAATTCTGTGAGATGCCTTGAAATGTGTGATTAATGTGCACCTCAGGAGGACTCATAATTCAGGAAGCATACCAGGTTACTGGTATTTTTTTAAAACAGTGACCACACATAATCTCATGAGTTCCACTAACAGGAATCAGAGCCTCTCTGCTATGTGATACCCAGTACTAGCAACTGGCTCTGTGCAGAGACGAACCGAGATGCTTTGTTAGCTCAAAATATGTGAGTCTGTGCTTTTGGCAGAGGGTCTCTCTCCCCTTACAGCGGCTCTGGAGCTTGAAGTAGCTGTGTTACACTGCATGATGACAGGCATGAAATTCTTAGTTAGAAGCAGATCTGTGATGCTATTAAATTTAAAATGAAAAATATCATAACAGAAAAAATACAGTCTTGGTGGATGGGGAATCCACTAAAGACTGCAAATCAAGAGCTATTAGGGTGACTGTGCAAAACGTCAATGACTGGACATTTTAATGCTCTCAGAGTGTATACAGCATTTCTTTGGGGAAATACACACCTTTTTCCTACTAATCCAGCTCCACTTTTTGCTCATATTTGCCTCTTAGGGTATTTTAGCACTTCCACTTACCAAAATTAGGCTCAAGGAGAAACCACCTTGATACTTACACAACCTTTCCTTCCTGCAAGGAAATTTCCAAACCAGAACTTCCTGCTGAAAATTCTGAACCAATCAACTGTGTGTGATCCCTAAATTACCCTACAAACTATGCACTCTTGTGGCAGGAGCGTTCTCACGTGTCCATGTGAAGCCTCACTTGACAGGGATCCATACCCTACCTGGACATGCCGTTTTCTAAGAACACTGCAAAACATGAAAAAAAAATCGCTTTTTCTCTCTAAAACAGAAGCCTGGTTGCGCTTCTAGCAAAGCGAGGGGCAACTCTGGCACCGACTTTGCAGGTGTCATGGTCGAGCAAGGGCCAAAGAGGAGGTACTGGCAGCCATTCGGAGGTAAGCTTGCCCCAGCGCGTAGCTCTGGTGAGGCGGGAGAGTCCCGAGCCGCCGGGAGAGTCCCGAGCCGCCAGGGAAACTCCCCCTCGGCGATAGCGATCGGTGAGTAAGCGCAGCGGGAGCGCACCTGGCGGGGCGGGCGGACGGCAGTGCCCGCTGCGGAAGGCGGGCGGGGGCCGGGCAGGCGGCAGTGCCCGCTGCGGAGGGCGGCAGTGCCCGCTGCGGAGGGCGGGCGGGGGCCGGG
>WEKY01021265.1:34624-72920 GCA_013390045.1 Picathartes gymnocephalus
AGAGCGGCGGCCCCGTCCCGCGGCAGCTCCGGCGGGCAGAGCGACCGGCGGCGCTCCCAGCAGGTACCGGGCCGGGGCAGGACCCCGTCCGGGGGCCGCGGGGAGGGCAGGGCAGCTGCGGGCAGCGGCCGCCGGGAGCAGGAGCTGCCCCGGCGGAGGCGGCCGTGGGTGTCTGTGCTTCCTATCGAGTGGCAGACTTTGGGAAACGGAGGCAGGTAGGAAAGTAGTAACTATTTTGAAGTACTGGGGAATTAAATCTTCATATAAATTAAGCCTGAGGTTCAGTTGTACTTAGAACAGTTTCAGCGTGGTATTGCTGTATGAAAATGGCCTTCTAAAATCCAAATATTCTGTGTGAATTAACAGCTAAGTATTGTCACTGGCCAGCAATACCTAATTAGATCATCTTGTCTAGAAACACCTTAAGTAATTAGAGATGTGATTTAGCCAAAACTCCAAAGGAAGTTGTGAATATAGCTAGACAGTTTCCCTCTGTAGAGGATGAAATTAGCATCAGAAAACACATTATATTTACTGAAGTTACATCATGTTGTATCCAAGAGCACTGCTAAAGCAGCAGGTATAATTGTAAGCTGTTTCAAGCTGTCCTCGTCACAGTTGTTGAATGCATACCATGAAGCTGGATTCCTGGGTGTTTCAGGTCATTCTGGTTGTTAAACAGCAGTCTGAAATAAATACCATCTTTAATTAAGCTGCTCTTGTAACTCTCCTGTGATGTGGAAACGTGCAGTGTCTCATGTGATGCTTTTCTCTAGATAAGAATGAAAAGGTCGATATTGTGACCATCCTACAATGCACACTTCCAGTCAGTGCCACTGTAATTGTGCAGGAAAAGAACAAGATCTCGGGATGTCCACTGGACCACAGCTGTCAAGGCCTTCCCATCTAAACGATCCTGTGAGCACCCACACCTTGGAGCTGGACCCTTGCAGTCCTAACCCTCAGTCTCTGATCTGTGCAAGTTCAGGTTTTTTCCCAGTGATACCTGCTGAATGCATTGAGGTTTGCTGCTGTATGTGCCTTTAGTTTTTACAGTGTTGGTTAGTTGGGTGTCCAAGCTGTCCAGGCATCCAGAAGTGAGATGTACCTTAATAGGTTGTCCTTGGAGAGCCCAAGTGTCTTTAGGTTACATATCAGGGGATCAGGACTACTTAAAAACCATGCAGGGGAATACATTGCCATGCTTTCTCCCCCCGCCCCCTCCCCTTCTTATTCTTTCTAGTTTTTGTCTATAGCTGTTAGACAAATGTGAAGAATCAAGTTCTGATTTTGCATCTTTCATTTCTCAAGAGAGTGCTAGACCTATAAACCTTTGTGCTGTTCTGGGCTGGTGGTCTCTGGCTTTTTACGTATGAGACTGTTTCACCTTTCTTTCAGTACAGAAATATTCATTAGGTGAGCTGTGATCTTACAATTTGGTGGCTAGGGAATAAATCCAGGAGTGAGGAAGTTTAATTTCTAGTCCTTTTTCCAACTGTTTGCTAAATAGTAAAATATATATTTGCAGAATACATGTGGTTGAGCAATATTTAATTTAAAGAGAATATATTTATTACTAAAGTGTCCCTTGATTCTTGCCAATACTTATGACACCTACTAAAAACGTTGCACCCAGAGGGTATGTTGGACTTCACGGATGTCACATGAATTCCACTGCCCTCCCCTGCATTTGATTTAGATGATGGATCCCCAGGTGATTAATTCCTCTTTCTTCTTATGCTGTGGAAAGAATGAATGTGGGCAGGATTGTTCAGTCAGTCATGGGAGTGTAGGCTATTAATTTACAATGTTGGAAGAAAGTTTCAGCACTGGTCTCTTTCTTTGTCCTAAACCTCAGGCTTAGTTGTTTTCCTTGTGTTCTGTCACTTGTTTAGTATCAGCCGGTTTGCTTTTCACTCAGCCTCTGTTCATCCTACTCTTGGGTGGTTTAGTTTCAGTTGTAAGTTACTCTAAATGCACTCCCCAGGGTTGTGGCTTGGCTGTGAAACTGGCAGTCCTGCTCTGGCCCCCTGTTTTCCCCACTGCATTCTGACCCCACCTTGTGCAGTCAACCGCAGGGAGAGTTGGAAAACTACTTATGTTAAAAAAGAAAAAAAAAAGGTTGTTTATTTTGGTCATTTAATTTTGTATCTAATCAGTGAGCTGGGCCAGCTCACTGTGCAGCTGGATGTTTACTGGGTCCTGCAGGAATGGCTGTTGGCAAGGCAGAGCTGAACTGGCCCTCCAGAAGCAGCCAGCCCTTGAAGCAAGTTTGGGACAGGCAGATGCAGCACCCATGTGTGATGGGCAGAGCCTGACCTGCCTTGTCAAGACAGCCTCAACTAGGAAGCCACGCTTAGGCCTCCTGTCTTTGTGTCTATCCTATCAACTGTGGCTTACACCAGAAGTACACTTTGAGTTTGGTTGGACATTTATTGAACTTCTTTGCTTGATAAAGATGCTATTTACTTCATTTAGTGAATTTTATGTGATGCATATCCTGAGTTATTGCTCCCCTCTTTGGACTCTTGTTTAATTTTATAAAAGAATGGCTTTTTTTTACTCTGAATTGCTATCTCCCAAGATACCTTAAATCTGGTAAATATTCTCTCTAATCTAAGTAGGACAACACCCAATCTGTCAGCAGAGAAATTAAGATCTTGTCTCTTTAAAGTAAAAGGCAGAGCAAGCTCTGACTTGAAGTGTAAAGTCTCTGTTTGAATTAAGCTGTGTTGTCACTCTACTTAGTAATGCTGCTTGAGCTCCATCAGAAAGATTGCTTATGCAGAGAGAAGTCAGGCTGATAGCCTTTTGCAGCCAGGATGGATCTTCACATCTAAACTGAGAAGCCTCATGTGGAAAGAGGTTCAGAACCTGAGTTTGCTTGAGCTTCTCTGTGTTCCATTCTATTTTTTAAAGATCTTAATACATCAAACCATGCGGAATTAGTGAGGATACTTGTCTTAAGCTTACTATGAATATTTGTTTGCCTGTCATTGCAGCTGAAATTTGCACTAATTCAGTGCCAAAAAAAAATTATGTCATCAATCTGATGCTTGTCTTTCCTGTAAATTGTATCCTGGTGATTTTATTTTACATCTGTTTTTCACTGATCTAATAGCCAGACTTAAACTGGAGAGAACAGATAATAAGTTCCCAAATGAAGGGTATTGATGTTTGAGGGGCCCTTGTGGTCACTGCACTGGCCTCAAGAGTTAGTTCTGGAGACACTCCTTTGGCAATTAAACCAGCTTTGTAATCCAAAAAAAAAGCAGTCTAGAAGGATCACATCCCAATGACTTTGAAACCTCCATGGCACTCTAATTATTTAGCACCTATGCTTTGGAGCCTGGAACCTGGATGTGGGCTGGTGCAGGGTGCCTGGCTCCCAGCCCAGCTCCCCTGGGCACCGTGCTGGGCCCTGGAGCCCCTGCAGCCGCATCCCAGAGCGTGCGGGGGGTGCATGAAGGCACACGTGCAGTGCCTCAGCTCTGGCTGAAGCATGGAAAGCCAAAGGCTGCCTGGCTTTTGTGGGACATCCTCATCGTCAGAGCTGTGGGAGAACCCCTTCTCCCTGCAGGAATGCAGCCCCTCTGTCCCACAGAGTGCCCATGCCCCTGGGTGGAGGGGGCTCGATGTGGCTTTGTCCACCCTGCTTGTTGAAGCTGAGTCAGGTGGTTCATGTGGCCAGAGGTGGCCCAGCCCTTGACCAGGGCTTGACAGGGGCTGGAGAGGGCAGAGAAATGCGAGGCTGTGGCAGAATTCTCTTCAGAAAGTTCAGGCGTGCTGTCAGTCCACTGTGTGTGTGCATCTTCCAATAAGGAAAGCGCCTGCCATGCAGACAGGAGGGTTAGTCAGGATAAGGTTTAAAAGTCACTTGTGCAGTGCCTTTGTGTTAGTGGTGAACTGATACAAAAGCAAGTTGTGTCTCCTGTCTCTGAAAGAAATTCTGTTGTTTAGCTCTCCTAAGTGACAACAAAACATTCTCAAGACCAGTTTCATTTTGCAATAGGGAGAAATTCTGAAACTTCTAATTCTGTGTTGATTTTGTTGGGTTTTTCTTCTCCATTATTTACTTTAGCAAAAGGGAGTTGTTGGCCTCTAGATTGGGAACTCTCTGTGACTTTCCCATTCAGGTTCTTTGTCTTCTCAGCAGTGACCAGAGTTGCAAAAAAATTTCTTCCATGAAGCCTTAATAAAACACAGAATATCTACCTAAATTATTCTGTTCAGCGGTACACGTACTTCCAGATCTAGTTTCACCAATGTGTAAAATCATGGGTCCAAAATCTCTTAGGAAGAGTGTTGGTTTAAACTCAATAGGATTTTAAAAACCCCCATACATTTATGATGTAGCTGTTGTTCACTGTGTTGTTAAATAATTCTGTCCTAAGGGAAAACAGGGAATGGTAGCTTCATGGTGCCAACTTCTGCTCTCAGGACCTGTGTGTTCTCAGAAGTGGGCAGAGCCCCACCACCATGTCCCAGAGCTGTAGCAGCATTTGGCCAATAATGATTGGGATGTTAGATACTGCCATTAAATTGAGACAGTTTTGATTTCTGCTGTTTTCTCCTCGTGTCTGTGCAAACTCCTTGAAAAATGCCTCTGTTACACAGTGCCTGGTTACCACTCATCTGCCTGGGCAGCTGCCAACAACTCCAGCCAGTACAGCTCTCCAAGAGGCACTGCTGGAGCTGTTAAAATGGTTCCAGGTCCCTGGTCTGCATGGATTTAACTCAAAAAGTAATAAATAGTTGTACTTTATAAGGACAGTATCCTTCTGGACTTTCATTTCAGTGTGTGTTTAGGCAGCTTCCTGAGCTCTGTACACATGCCCTGTGGAGCCATACTCCCAATCTGGTTTGGATTTGAATTATTTAAGATCAGTTCCCATTTCCTCTTCTTGATTCATTCATTTAACCTGTTTACATATATGAAATGTACTTGAGTCACCTTTGCTTTCTTAATCTCAGACATAGACTTTTAGCTTTCATCTATACAACCTACACGTTTGCTTCCTCTCACTAGTATGTGTCTGGTTCTACAGTGACAGTATGGAGCAGAACTACTGAACAGGGAATCCTCACCCATTGGAAACTCCATAATTGATGGGCTTTTTGTTTTCATCATGAAATGGGATAATAATTATGTGTAAAATAACTATTAAAAACTGCTTCACCTAAAACAAAGCAGTAGATGTGTGTGCCCATGTATATGTAAAAAAATGTTCATCTTCACTCTTGTTTTAATGGTAATGAAACTATTTTTCCATGCAAAACTACTTGGGTTTCCTTCTTTCCTTTCTTTTTTTTTTTTCCCCCCAAATATACAGAAGAGCTATTTTCATTAGCTGTCTGGATGTTTTGTGTGTATCCATGTGTTTTCTGTATGGCTCTGTGGTCATGGCAGCAGCTGAGGAGTCCTGAATGCCATTTAATGCTCTTTTTCAGTGTTGCATTGAGTTGGTTTCCAAGGGCCATCTTTTCAAAACTAGACACGTTTAGCCATATTAGGGAACTCCACAGGCAGATGCTCTTGCCTAAAATACCTTCTTCTTGGCTGTCCTGTTGAAAAATGAATCCAGATGTTTCCAGTTTTCTTTGGTATCAGAGCTATAGAAGGACTGCTGACAGTTCTATTTTTGTGGCTTCTTGGCATTAACGGGAGAAAGAGAAAAAAAGTTGGATTAAAACCTGACACAGAATACATAAAGAAAGTCTAAAGTTTTAAGGTAGATTATAAAGTAACAATTTGTGATTGTTGTGATTTGTTCCTAATCTTCTTAGAGCAAAGGACTTATCTTATGTTGAATTCTTTCCATGTTCTCATCAAAAGCCAAGTTCTTTCTACAGATATTTTAGTCTGTTCAGCTTTCTTTTCTGGTGTCCTGACTTCAACTCTTGCTTTGCCGTTTTCCATCCATGAATCCAGAAACGTCTGCAGTCCAACATAATGGATTTATTCTTTTGTGTTTACTGCCCCAATACATACAAAATTGTACATTCTTGTTCAAGTCAGTGAATTTATCTTCAGTTCACAGGAACAGTGTTGTCAGATCAGTAATTGGATGAATTGGTTACTTGCCTAATGCAGCATTAGTAAGAAACACTCTATCAACTTTTACAGCCCAGAGCATAGGGAATTCAGCATATTAAAATCCCAAGTTTTAAGCTTTATCATGGGATAGATTTATAATCTTTCATTCTTAATTCAAATATAAATCTCACACAAAAAAAACCTGGTTCAGATTTATGGAAATTTTTCTTTTGGCCCTTGTAAATTATATTATTAATGTTTTGCGTAGTGGGGTAGGATTGGATTAAGTCTGCATTT
The DNA here is from genome assembly GCA_013390045.1 of Picathartes gymnocephalus. Lineage (NCBI taxonomy): Eukaryota > Metazoa > Chordata > Aves > Passeriformes > Picathartidae > Picathartes > Picathartes gymnocephalus. The sequence continues at coordinate 40,959 of WEKY01021265.1, forward strand.
AAGGACTGCAGGTGCAAGGCTGTAGTGCTAAACCAGAGTCAGGATGTCCCTGGGGGCCGTGTCAGAAGGACAGCTTTGAATCCTGTACTCGTGCCAGGGTTTGTTCCCCTTCTCCAAGGGGTGCCTGAAAAGCAGAAGCAGTTGTTCCTGTAACACAATAGCTCAAGCACCCACACCTGCTCAGCTTTATTTTTCTTTGGGGAAGTAGGCAGGAGCAATTAGTTCTTTATGATGTACTCTGGTGCTCTGTGCCTGGGCTGCATGTACAGATGTGCTGAAAGCTATTTGGCCTCCTCCAGGCTGGAGCCCTGGGAAGAAGCAGCTGCTGAGCTGAATGAGACCACAGCTAGATTGCACAAGTGATCTTTAGGGTTCAACTCAGGGCCTGCACGAAGAGAGACATACATTAGATCATCTTTGTCTGGGCAGAGAAGCTGGAGGGAGAAGGCAAAGCTGGAGTGGGACACAGAGTGTTCTCTCAAAACTGCATGTGGGAAGATGTGGTTGCTGCAGGAGAAGTTTCTGCCCTGGTACAGATAGAGCTAGACCTCGCTGGCCAGAGAACATGCAGAGCAGCTCTTGGGGTCACAGTGAGTTTTGCTTTTACTGGTATGACAACACCTAAGCTAAGAAGTGATATCTGAGGTGTTTTTCTTTCCCTCAAAAGAAGCTTGTTGAAGTTAAATAATATTTTTGTACAGTTGTCACATCCTGACTGATAGCAGTGACATATTAAGCACTCCTGCTGATTACAAGAGTTTTAAACTACCTGGAACTGTTACCGTAGGAGACCCCAGCAAAGAGTATCTTACCTGACTGCTATGGTAGTCACCAAAAGGAGTGTGGAGATGCTGTCTACAGGCTCCCACCCTCCTCCTCTTCTTTACCTGCTCAAAATACAGTCAGTAGGATGCAGAGCCAATGGTGGATTGGTAACAGGTTGGAATGTCAATAGAGTGCTGTGAGAGTGAGAGGAATCTTGCCCTTACAGGTCTAAATTAATAAAATATTTTTTCACCTTAGATTATCCTGTGGAATTGTTGAGTCTGAGGTGGATAGTTCCTGGAGATAGAGTTAAAATATTAGTAGTGAATGAAATTAGTTACTGGTATATTTTCTGAAATAAAAACATGTCTTTCTGCTGAAGTTGCTTAGTGTTTTGCAGGCGTATCTGGTTGAAATCCAGTGGTGTCAGAAGCTGAGGGGAATGGGACAAGGGCTCATAATGGTCTTCAAAAGAAAAATTCTGCTTTAGCAAACTGTAAGTGAATGAGAGGAGTTTGCAGCACAGGACTATGACAGTTCAGACCCATGATCTGTTCCATTCAGTTTCCTGTTTTTGTGATCAGTGAGAGGAACCTGTAAAAACTTCCCCTGATGGGACTGCTGTGTCATCATTTACGAGCGTGGGAAGGTGCTTCCTGTGCCCGGGCAGTTGGTGGTTTGTTTGCATCATGGAGTGTGACTTTGCCATCTATTTCTGTTACCTGATTAAAATGCATAACTGTTTAAACAATGCTGGGAGCCTCTTTGACCAAGGCAGTGTGTGCAATGGTCTGTCATAAAATCCCCATCAGCTAAACTAGGTTAACAGTGCATGGTCTTCTCTTCAGTTTTAAATATGTAATTGCACTCTTTTTTAAATTTGCTGGACTGGGAGAGTTTTGCATCTCTTCATTATATTTCTGCTGAACTGTTCATGAGATGTCTGTCACAAGAATACCTTTCTGGTTGTGTCCTTCAAAAGCCTTCTCAAAACTTCTCTTCTGTTGTGTTACTTCAGCATCCTCTTTGTGATCCACTGCTCTCAGGGTAAAATCCCTTTTTTTTTCAAGTCAAAAAAAAAGAGAAAGCCTCATATTATCTTAATTTCCTTGGAAGGCAGAAGAAGTGGGATAATCTCTGCATGCAAATTTCCAGAGCTTTCCTGCTTTTCCAAGACTTGTGGCTACAAGCAGAGAAGGAGGGTATATGTACGCACACACCCACCCACTAGTTACTGTAGATATCGCTGTGGTGGGGTTTTTCCAGAAATAGCTATGGAAAGGAGCTTTTTATCATGCACCTGGTAGGTGTGTGTTGGCATGACATTTTTTGTTTCCTTTTTTTTTTTATTCCTGCAGACAACCTGCTACTGCTGAAATTTATAATGAATGAAAACAAAAGCTGTGTGCTCTCTTTACACATGCTCAGACCCACTTGAAGTACCTGTCTCTCCTGTGTGGGCAGTACAAGTCCCCTGCCTACAGCCCCCAAAAAAACAGTTCGGGTTTGGTTGTTTTTTTTTTTTGTCGTCGTTGTTGTTTGTTTGTTTGTTTTGTTGTTGTTGTTGTTTGTTTGTTGCTGGGTTTTTTGGTTTGGTTTTTTTTTTTAACTGTAGGCTTTATGTCTTTGGTAAGTGTATGCAGGTACATGTGCTCTCCTTGCTGCTGTAGTAGCAAAGTACCTGGAGGCAAATGTCTCAAAACCATTTAGGCTGTTTTACTAGTGTTGGCCAGTTTTGAGATGTGGTGGTCACCAGCCAGCCCTCCTCAGCTGAAGAGTTGTGCTGAGAGGGGTGCACAGCTCTCAGACACTCTCCAGTGCTCCCCAGAAGCAAAACCACAAAACCCCTGGCTATGGAAGTTCAGCCTTTGGCAGCATCTGCACCATCAAAAGATAATCCATCTGATCTGCATCAGAAGCAGCTTTTGCTGTGCTGTGCTTCTGTTAAACATCTGGAGATCTGAGCTGGTGCTGTTATGCTTTCTAAAGGATTTCTACGACTGGTATTGACTGCATCTTCTGGATCTGAAAGGCAGAAAGTCATAGGGTAGCATGAACAGGTAGCATAAGAGGTATCATAAACGGGGTGTTTGGCTGAGGTGTGAACTAGCAAGCTTGAGCTCGCTTTCACCAGAGGGCAGATCCTCGTATGTTGCAAAGTGTCCTGGCTCCACTGGGGCTCCTGGAGTTGTAGACGCTTATGTCATTCAAAGATCTGTCCCAAATGCTCTGTAACAACTGATCATCCCTATTTCCGAATATTTTGTTTTACACATCCTGCTGTGTGAGAACTTACTGCTACTAGGATTTTGTTGTGGTATGTTTCTAAAATGCAGATCTGAGAATGCGTTGTATACGTTTATGATTGGCAGTAAATCTCAAAATGTTTAAAGCCACTGGTTTAGCCAGCTTTCCCTGTTTGAAAACAGCTGTTTCGCCTTTGTTTCTATTGCATACTTAGAAATGTGTTACCTGGTCAACTCCTATGGAGCAGTGCTGTGACTAAATGCAGTAAAATTCATTGGCAGCCTACAGTCTTGTTGTAAAACACACCCTTTACTCATAAGGCAGTAAAGACCTGACATTTCTTTTCCGACTGCTTTCAGCTTTTAATATTTAATATTGCGATCATCCGTTTTCTATCATGTTCTTTTTATTTAATGAGTTGTTGAAAATATTTACTTTCTTCTCCAAACATCTCTGTCTTGTAATTGTTCTGGAGGCATCTGGAACTAAAGTCTTTGATACTCTGTTTATCTGATTTTAGCTCAGTCAAAATTTCTATCAGAGGAATCTGGAAATCATTAAGATAATTTATGTTTTCCATCTAAACCCATTAAAATAATAGTGATTATAATACTCTAGGCTCAGTGTATGTGTGTGGTTAGGTTTTAAACTGTCGTTTCCAGGATGTTCTAATAAGGTTGGCTCTCTTTTTGCCTTAGTGTGGAAGTACTCTTGCGGAGTTATATTTGCTTATCTTATTTTGGTTTGATACTGGGAAGAGAGAAATTAATGTCGTACTGAATTTGGTGAAAAACACCAAGAAAGAGAGAATTTGACACAAGAGTGACAAGATCTGGGTTCAGTTCCCTCTTCTGCAAACTGATTTCTCTATCTCTGTTTGTTTGTCTGAAAATGAGGGCAAATTCTCTTTTTCCCCCCATCCTTTTGTCAGTCTAGAATCTCAAAAATGGAGGATGTCCTTGTTGCGTGCATATTGCCAAACAAAAACTGACCCCAAAAAGTAGAGATAGTGTCAAAGAGTCTTAACTTCTTGTTAAAATGGATAACATTGCTGGGAAGTCAGTACTTCTTTGGGATTTGGTGGTGCACTTAACGAATGTCTCTACGGTTCTGATTTATTTCATAAATATATTCCCAGATAAATTCATGTTAGTACAACCTTTTAACAACTGTTAAATTATATACTGAGGATTTTTGGGTAGCCAACACCAGCAAAAGAATCTGGCATGTGGGATAAGTTTAACCTTTGATACAAATGTCAACTTCTGTTGAGATCATGAAATACTTGCTTAGTCTTCTACAATGTTTTTGTTTCTTTTCAGTTAATAAAATATACAACAGAATCTTCTAAATTTCTTTCTCTCCCACATGGTTAAGAGAAAGCTTTTGCATGCAGTGAAAGTTGTATAAATAACTGTAGGCAGCTTGGAAAACACAGATACAAGAAAATATATTAACTGGGAGTCAAGCCATCTAATTTACTGCCAGGATTGCTCAAACCAAAAAAGCCAACAATATTTATCACGTAGCTTAATTAAGTGAACTAAAAATTTTAATAATAATTGAGACCATCCATGTTGTGATGCCATGAACAAAGCAAAGTGCTCTAAGCAGAATGAGGGAGCACTGTGTCTAAATGACCTGTTCCTCAGCAAATGCAGTCATTTTTTTTGTAATGTGGCTGTGGTATAAGTCTAGGGACCCAAGCACAAGGTTTGCCAATGAAAGCATTTTATTTTTAAGCTTAAAAGAAGTGTAAACAGTGTTCTAGTCTCTTAGTCATGGAACTTTCTTCCCAAACTCCTATAATTAAGCTAAAACTGAAATAGAGGCTTTAAGATGTGTGTCTATATACATTGGCATTCACTACTGATATTGCCTTGCCTATTGCTAAAGAGCAATCTGTAATCCTTCTTTACAGTGGGCAGTAATGAATTGCTTTATATTTGTCTTCAGATAGAAGAAAAATGTATGAATTATTGCATATTGATAAATGGGGAAAAAAGATACTAGTTAAAGACTACCACAGCCGACTTGGCATAACTGTGAAAAACATGGTCTTTTTTAATGATAGAAGAACAGATGTAGAACTGCATTATGGCTGTTACATATATCCTGAATATCCATATGAAGCCCTTTCATTCTAGGTAAGGCACTCACTCCTGTGGAGGAAAGGCAGCTGCTTGTGACAGATGATTTCCATTTGTTTATTTGCTCACATTAATTGTTCCAGCTAAACAATTCACTACCATGAACTGAATTTTCTCTGATGCAGAAAAACAAATTTTTCCACTTTACGTAGCTAGAAAGTAGAGCAGTACTATCATTTTGGTTTCTTCACCAGCAGTAGCAAATGAATTCAATCTGGACATTTTGAGATAAAAGTCTGTTTTGCCTGTGCAAACTGCCACTGAGGCTTAGATACCATTGTTGCAAAGCTGAGAGCAAACAGAGCAGCTGTTTCAGCCCAGTTTAAACATGGTGAACAAGAGTGAAGCATATTAACTCCAGCTGTGTACTGATAACAGCTGGGAAGGAAGATCACTGCAAGGGAACCCAAAGTAAATTAGCAGCCTTAGCTATCGTGTGTGCCTCCAAGGGAGGAGCAGCAGTGAAAATCCAATCCTTAGAACCATGGAGAATTTAATGAGAAATTCCCGTGCTTCCTTTCATGCTTCTGTAAAGATGCAGAGCAGGTTGTGGGGCTGGTGGCATTGCCTCTGAAGATTTTTGATGCAGATCTTGTGCTGTACTTGCACTCATGGGTAATTGTAAGATGAAGGCAAGTACTGAGAGGGGGATTCTGTGCAGAATAATGGTCTGAGTTAGATGAAGTGTCCATAGCTTAGTATTGCCACTAGACATGTACAGAATTTTTAGGGGCTTTTAATGCAAGAAAATTTGGGGGGATATTATAGTTATTTCCATAGAATTTGTGTGGTTCTCTAGCTGTCTTTGACTATACAAAGAAAATTAGGGCAGTGTGCAAGATGCAGGTGGGAATGGTTTCTGTGTTGGAGGATAGATGCTTTCAGAATTTTCTTGCAATTGAAATAACTAAGCAACCATGTCCATTTTTCATTTTTGGTGAAACTGCATATTTTCTCTGTGCTTTCGCCCTCTATCTTACTTGTCTTTTCCATCTGTTCAGCCTATGTTCATGTTCTGCTTGGTTTCTTGTAATCTTCATTGACTTAGAATTTTGTCTTGGGTATGTTCTCCTAAGAACCTTGTGTACTTTAGATGGATGTAAAGGGACTAGACTTAGACAGCTGAAGTTTTGGACAGGAGGCAGCGGAGCTGTCTGTGTCCCTCTGAAAAGAGAACATAAGGATATGAATAAAGACATTTATATTAGGGCAGTCAGCATTGTCATAAAGTTCTTATAATGTTAACCAGCTGTTAGAGACTTGTTCTCATTCTTCTGTAGATTACATGCCTCTTATTTTGCTGAAAGTCAGCGTGCTCTATTTCTGTGTGCATAGCAAACAATTATATAATAAACCAGGTCTTCAGTTTCATGTGTATACAATTATGAGAAAGCAGTAGTTTTTCAAAGAAGGCAATTTTGGCATCATTCATAAAGCCTGTTTTCAAGTAAAAAGTATGGAGTATGTCGAGTGAAAAATGTAAACATGTATAGATATATGTGAAAATAGTAGGGGAGTGAAAGAGGATAGGAGAAACATGAACAAGGGAAACAGAATTAAAAACACATCTTGCAAATGACTTCACAATGCCATGTCAAAACAGCTGTAAAGCTGAGTAAACTCCAAAGCCCAGTGGCACACACAAATATGACTAGAATTTTAGTGTTCCCAAAAGACAGGGACCTGTCTGAGTGGATCACTGAAAGTATTTGAATGCCATATGTTAAAATTATCTCTTTCCTTGTGCTTTTATATTAAAGTGATTTTTTTCAGTGAGGGAAATCTCATGGCTCTGATCCTTTAATGACTGAAGTATCTTTCTGATTGATCCTGGGACTGTGTACAAAAAGCAATTGCATATTAAATAGCTGATAGCACTGCATTCTAATTACACTTACTGCCATCTACTGTGGTTTGTTTTATTGTGTTTTTCAGGTTTGATAGCTGCACTGGATCACTGATTGAGGTCCCTTGTAAATTATAACGCTGAAAACAATGGCAACAGAATGTATAAAAACCTGCTGTAAATTGTGTTTCTGCATGGACAAGGAAAAAAATGATTGTGAGTTCTGACATAATGAGGATTTAACAGAAGTTTTGCTGTTTCATTAGTGATGAGATTTCCCATTAATGAAATGACTGTGATACCCCTGATAAACTTGATTTCTCTTACAACATCCAAAATTCTTTCCATACCTCCACTTGAAGATTGAACACATGCTTGTTAGTATTATGAATTGGAACTGAGAAATAACACTTGTCTGAAATCTGCTCTTTGCAGTCTAGAATACTGTCCAAAAAAGCCAGCTTTTTTTACCCAGGGTTGTGTAAAGGTCTTGTATCTTTCAAACTCTCAGAATCTGAATGCCTTTTTTAACTCTGTGGATATTTTTCACTCTGTCAGGATCTTTCTTTGGTGTCTTATTTGTTCGAAGAACTCTTGTACGATACAAGTGTAGCTCTTGTCAAAATTCACTTAATTAGCTATAAATATAGAAGCTTGGGCAACAAAGAGTTTTTATGAGTACAGGTGTCAGGAGAATGAATATCTTTTCCTGGTGCTAGTCCTGAATGCTGTAAAACTGAATACTAGCAGCTGTTAAGTAATGTATCAGGCAGAGATACTATTAAATAAAAGTATTATAGTATTGTTCAAAAATTAATGCACGCGTGCCCTGTCGGTTTTTCTTGCTCTTTATTTTTAACAGTTTCCATGGTGCAGGAATCTGAAACAGTAGCTGCAAGCAAGCCAACTATTGTAGAGCAGCCTCCATTGTCTTCTGTGTCAGTGAAGCGTCAAGTTGGCTGTTCCGAAGATTATTTGCTTTCTAAACTGCCCCTGGATGGTCAGGAGGTACCATTTGTGGTCCCTCCATTCAAACTGGCTTATGTACAGCCGAAGAACCTTCCTAGTATCTCACATGCTGGAGGGATCAAAGGTAAAATATTGACAGTATTGCTGAAATAGTTGTTTAGCTTCTGCTACTCCTTGAAAGTTGTCAAGTATTCCTACCGAAAACATATGTTTGCAGAACTTTTCTAGAAGCCTGGTCTTGTTTTAAAGAATCATAGATTATGCTGAGTTGGAAGGGACACACAAGGATCATCAAGTGCAGTTCCTGGCCCTGCACAGGACACTCCAAGAGTCTCACCGTATGCCTGAGAGCATTGTCCAAACATTTTTTGAACTCTGTCAGACTGCTGCTGTGACCGCTGCTCTCAGGAGCCTGGAGAGCTTGTTTCTTTTCTCTCTGGACACCCAGAGAGGTTTTGGGAACTATGTCATCCCACTGTGAATCTCTGTGATGTTGTATGAATAAAACCGAATGGGAGGTTTGCACACCAGTGCTCATACTCAGAAGTAATGAAAGACACTTAAAGGAAATGCAATCTTAAAAAAGAATTTGTTGGAGACAAGGAAATACATATTCTCAGTATCCATATCACTCGAGTAAAAGGAGGAGGGAGTTTCGGCTTTCATGGTTAATATTCTGATATGTTTTAACATACTAACACATCTTCCTTTTCAAATTTTGCCAATAGATGGCATGTGCTACTATCTGATAGAAGTTTTTGTCCCTACTATTTCATGCTCTTTTTGCTGGTTTTTGGGAGACCAGGGGGCACAGATCCCCTGTTACGAGGTTTCATATGATACTATTTATTTTCTGCTTCACAGCAATCTTGTGCTTCAACTTCTGTTACCTCATTTTGGCAGTTTGAATATGGGAGTATGGGCAATTTAGACATAGTGGCGTTTTAAAAGATTAGGATCCTGTCCCTGTAACATGAGTTACAGAGCATATGCTACTGTTAGGCTCTTAGTCCTGGCAGGAGATGCACAAAATTAGGTAAGGGAAAATTTTGGCACAGGGACATACCTGAACAGTTGTTTCCTCTAGGATTGCTTTGCCTCAAGGACGTGATAAACTGGTAGTATCTTCTTAGTCCCATGTGACTGTATTTCCTTTCTGAAGGTGAAAAGCCTAATAACTGAAAGAAGTCAACCATATGTTGCATAATAACTAATGAAGTATTACTTAACTTTTTTGTGGTTGTGGAGTTTTATTCCCAACCTTCCCTCTTCTTCTCCCTAGGTCCCTGCTGTTTCTTCTTTCCTGTTCCTGCAGGCCTATTACCAAACTTCCTCCCCACCCACTGCTGCATGTACCACTGGCACCATAGCCAAGCTAAGAAGCCTAGCAGAGCTGTTCAGTACACATTGGCCATCCTGTGTCCCATCTTCTGGTGGGCTTTATTTGGGATGTCAGCAGCCATTAACAGGCAGCTGAAGAGCTGGAGGTAGAACATATGAGGCCCCCGCATCGCTGAGCCTGATCTCCCCACTTGCCTGCTATTTCAGGAGCTAGTTCTTGTAAGTCCATCATTGGATATACTATGGAAAAGCAGGACATGCTCCTGATAATCCCCTTTCTGACTGGGTCTAGGTTTAGGCTCTGCCTTGTTTAGTCTTATCTCGTCCTCAGGATACTGTGCAGAGAAGTTCATCAAGGACTCTGAGGCATGGATGTTCTCCAGAGAGAAGGAAGATGGTGTCTAACAGCCTTTAGATGAATATTTTCCTTGTTCATGCTGTTCTTACACAATCTTAACAGTCAGTGACTTGTCTACATTGAGAATTCTGCTTCCTGGTAATTTCTGAGGGACCTTAGGCTACAAGCTAGTAGATCTTCTGGCAGGATGACCTGACTCTTCATAACTGAATCTCTTGAGCAAATACTTTAAATTTTTGAACAAATTACTTGAAAAGTGACTCTTATGTCAAGTAGGCAACTTTCATTCCTCTTTCCAAATATAAATACTAATTTTTTTAAGTACAGCTTTAAGCTGCATTAAAGTTGTGTTTAAAAATGCAGTGTTCACTTTTTAAGGAGATTTACTAAATACAGTGTGCTGTAAAGTGAAGTGCGCTGTCGTTCTTTCTTTACATTAGCCAAAGCACCAGCATACTCAAAAAGTGTTTTCAGAGTACTTTTTTCTTAGACCATTGTTAAATATCTGTAGAAGTCCAAGTCCCGCTTTCAGTTCCTCACCATTTTCTGTGCATGTCTGGCCGTTTTCCTTTAGTGAAACAGGACATTCTCAGTGTTAGCTCTTGGCAACTCTTCTGAAAGCAATTAAGTTCTGGCAGCCTTTCTCTTCAGTGCTCACTGCAGTGTGTGTCTCATGCTCTCACAGAAGTAAGCTAGCAGGAAGAAGTGTGCTCCTGGTCTGGAACACTGGATTTTCCATCATCTGCTATGAAGCAATTCTCTGTGGCCTCACTTCTAGTGTTCATCCTGATTTACGTCATGCTCAAGCCCATTGCACTTGAGTTCTTGCCTTATCACCATCCATGTTCTATCTCAGTGTTTCAGTTTTTTACTTCACTAACACATGCAGGAGAGGACTCTCGAGCAGTGGTAGTTTGCCTCTTATGGTGCAAGACACTTGCAGAACTGAAGGCACTTCATTGTGGGGTAAAGAATTTTTATTTAAGAGATAAGTTAAGTCCAGGGAGGTGAAGTGAAGGAAGCAAATACCAGAGTTTGGCAGAATCCAGGTTACCCCATTCTTTAATGTGCTGTTATATATGGCTTCTTTTCAGTCCAGACAGTAAAGAACACTCCAGCAGTGTTCTTCACTCTTTTGCTGACCAAGACATACATGTTTTTTCTGAAATGATTATGGGCTGAGTAAAGGGCTGGGCTTCAGACAGTCTCAGATATGTCTACTTAGGCCTCAGCCAACAATTCAAGTAATTTTGGACAGACTTGCCATGGAAAGTAGATAAGGAGACTGCAGTCACAAGCTGCATTATCCTTCCATACAGGATCTTCCTGAAGGTCTGGGGGTCCATTAATAAGAATATGCTGGGGGTAGGTAATTAAATAAATCAGAGGTTTTCTAAACACATGGTGCCACTTTTCCTGTTAACTTCTGTCTTGCTGTCTGTCTTTGGAGCCTTCTATATTTAACTACTTAGGCATTTACTGCAAAACCCCAAGACAGGGTATGCATAATTTTTTATGGCCAATTTAACCCCAGTGCTTGGTCACACACTGTGGAAACCTGACATAATGTGAATGTGTGGTTTTTTTTTCTTTTTTTTTTCCCCTTTACCCAAAGTAGATAATATTGAAATATTTTGTCCTTTGCCCTGAAGGCACTCTGCCTGCCTTATGAAGCCAGGCAGCATGTGTTATGTCTGGAACTCTTGCATTTGATGTTTACTTTGCTGCCCAGAGTCAGCCAGAGCCTCGTTTGGTGACCGGAAGGCAGAGCTGCACGGCGTGTGCCAGTGGCCCCGCTATGACGTGTACAACCCCTTCTATCTGGAGCACCGGGTTTCGCCAGATCTCATCAGGCGCTGCCAAGCAAAACCAGACAGCAGGAAATTATATGGATCAGGTGAGAAGGACCACACCCTTGCTTCTCTGTCTTCCTCCCTTTTTCAGGGTTTATAGGTCAGAGGAATAAAAGCCATTGGTCTACAGAAGACTAGTCTGGTTGTAGCAGTTCTCAAGCCAGTCTCTGCTATGGACAGTCCTTGGTTGGTGAATCAATCTGCAGAGCCAGCTCTGCTTAATTTTCAGCTGCACTGTTACTTTTTGTCTTTTGGGGGCTTAACAAGGCTTGCATGCATCACACAAAGGTAGAGAAATTGGCAAAGCGAGATCAGCTGCCTCTAATCCAGACCAGGATGCAGTACTGGAGATTTCAGCTACCAGTAAGAGGAGTGAGGGAGATGGAAAAAGGAAGCCAGGCAGTATGTTGAGTAGGAGGAGTGCCTGAGGAGTACATATATAGGGAGAGAAACAAGCACCAAAAAACATTCAGGAGCAGATGACAAGAACAGGTGCAAAATGGGGCATGATGCTATATGCCAGCTTTTTTTGTAGTTTTCTTTTGAAGCTGCAGCAATGTCCCCACTTCTCAGTGTGTGTGAGAATGGGGAGGGCTGCAAGATAGTAAAAGTTACGATAGAAAGTGTTTGACTGCCTAGGTAAAAATTGTCTTCTATGCTGTTCATTGGTGTATGTATCCTATAATGAATGCTGTTTAGATTGAAGTAGATGACTGCTTGTGCTTGTTGCTTGTGATTGCTAAGGCAAGTGCATTCAGAAAACTCAAACACTCCAGGAAAGGTACATGCTCTCCATGAAATCGGAAGCTGGCAACAGCTCACATTTTAAAAGATATTTTATTTAGAAAGGTATAGCATTCTTATTTTCAGTTGGGGGAAAATGTCTCAGTCTGTGTCCTATTTTAAAATAATTCTGAATCACCATAGAGACTACATGAAAAGACTATTCCATATATTTTTTAAGAGAACAAAACACACGTAGAATTTTAGCAGCCTTTTACACATATGCTTTGTAAGCACCTGTGGTAGGAGCCAAGTGGGATTTATTAAACTGTCCTGAACATCATCTCTTCAGTTCATCATCTCTCTTTCCATTTTTCTTCAAGCTAAGTAAACACTTTACCGGTTTTGTCTTAGTAAGTTTAAACACAAGAAAGGTTATTCTAGTATGTCTAGAGTACAGTTCTAAAATGCCTTTTTCCTCCAGAGTTTTTTGACAGCTGTTTCAGAACTTAGAACTTCGTGTGCATCTATAGACTACTAAAGCAAAATTCTAAAGCTTGTTTGTTGCAGCAAGTGCTATGATATATGTGTGGCTTTAGAGCTACAGAATGTGTTTATTTGGAAGGTACAAAATTAAATTCTTGAATTTTAATGTGAAGCCCCTTCTCTTCATCTTAAAAAAAAATTCCACACAAACAAACTGAAAAATAAATGCATTATTGTTTTTCTGAAATTCTACTTATTATTGGTAAGCAACATATTTTTATCATTAAAATCTTTCTGCTTTTTTATATTTTACAGACAGCTTTCTGTATAAAAATCGACATTTTTTTCATTAAAAATTTGAATTTTGAAAAAGATACCATTTCTTCACCCCTGCCCCATCCCCATGTTCCTGGAAAACATTACCAGAAGCAGCAGATCATACTGCCTTTAAACAATTTTGGTCATTTGTAACCTGTAGGATTGAGCAGATAATTTCCAATAGTTTATAAAAGATATTCTTAGTTGGTTTTTTTCCTAGCAGTTATGCTAATGTGATTTTTATTGTTCTCTTTGTCTTATTAGTTAGTGATTTAAGACCCAGTGCTTTGCCTGGATCACTTGATGTAAGCCGTTCGATGTTTGATCTCAGGAGCCCACCTCACCGATTCATGAAGGTGAGCTCCCCTTGTAACCAAGGTTATACTGAAAACTCAACTTACTCAGTTCCCATTGCATTGTGTTACCAAAGCAAACACTGGAGGGCATTGCACTGTACACTGGGAGGATTAGAGGGAAAAGTTCAACATCTTGACCAACTTCAAGAGGCTTTTTCCTGGTGTCTCCTCTGACATTTGCTGTTCTGGCCCAGAGGGGCTGTTGAGAAACCCAAGCAAGCTGTTAGGCAGGACAGGACAGACAGCATGTCATGGTTCATCATCTTGTGGTTTCTCCCATCAGCTCAAAAGTAGAACGCTGGAAGTTTCCATTGACACAAAACACTGTGTTTATTTCTTCTTTAAGAATCATGTCTTACATAGCAATGAGGTTGTGTATATATTCATGAGCAAAAAAAATCTCTGCTGGTCAAATGGGTTCTTTATTAGCTCGTTGCATGAAAAGAGTAATTGCATGCTGCTGGATCAAGAAACTAGCAGGGAATGAGGCAATTATTTGAAATTGAGTATTTTGTTTTCGTATCTCATCTGGTGGTATAATCTCTGGGTTTTGCACCTACTGCTCTGAATTAAGTGACTCTTTTTCCTGCCCCCAGAGATATGATTCAGTCTCCAGTGTACCTAGCAGTACCTCTTCCAGGAAGGACTCACAAGGCAGTAACAGGAGTCTGGGTAATGTTTTGTTTGTTTACCTTGTAATGAAATATTTCCCTTTGCACGTGAGACATTAAGCTGTTTCTACTCTACTGCTGATGGTTTTGTTTCGTTTGGGGGTTTTTTGAGATTAATCTGACTAGCAGGTCAGCTGGAGATGGCTTGGCAACTTGAGATTAAGAGTTTTGGACTTGCACTGTCCTGTTGTCTGGAGATTGAGCAAATGAGACTTTGAGAAGTTCTCATGATTTTGAGAAATTCATATTTGGATTTACTACCCAAGTGAACTAAGAAATTACAGACACCGTGTTAGGATAGAATGCAGCACTACGTCCCAGGTCTAGTCCTTTTTCATATATCAGTATTTTTCTGTGTGAAGTGCCTGAAATCCAATACCCAGATTACATGGGTACTTAGACATGCATGCAAACCCAGTATCCTTATTTATGAAAGAATGCTGAAGAAGTGGAGATACAGCAAAATAAACCCTCAAAAATTAATCAAATCCCCACAAAAGTCACCCTGCTATAAGTCAAAGTTCGACCCAGACTCCTCAAAAAGAAGACTGAGACAATGACCTTGTTCCAGACATGACAGAGAAATGCTGGATATTAAATGGCTCTTCTGACTTGGAGACAGCATTAATAGTAAAATGTTTACGAGACTGGAATTGAAATTTGAGAAAGATAAAGAAGAGGCCAATTTATAAACATAACAGTGAAAGAGATTAAGGGAAGTGATAGGATATAAATGTGTTCTGGGTGTCTCAGGAAAATGCTTTTTTTCTTTCTAAAAGTTGTTCGAGTATTACACAAGTTATTAAATTCAGTAGAGATAACCCAGGCACATGGTGTGATTCTTGGTGTAGTCTCCTGTGCAGGGCCAGAAGTTGGACTTTTATGATCCTTAAGGGTCCCTCCAACTCAGGATATTCTATGATTACATGATTCTGTTCCATGAAATGTGAAGGCTTTTAGCTTTGCAGAAGGTCAGGTTACTGGAGTTGGTGGATATTTTGTCCTTAAGATGTAGATGTTAAAATATTTCAAACTTACTTTGAGAGAAGTTTGCAAAGATAAGCAGTCAACCTACTAATGAGTTCCCTTATTTCTGGAATGAACTTTTAAGATACTGCATTACTTCTAAAAATTTTAATTGGCTTTCTTCCATAGATACTATTACATTATCAGGTGATGAACGAGACTTTGGAAGACTGAATGTGAAGTTGTGTTATGTTTCTTCTGTAGAACAGATTTGGATCACAGTTTTACATGTAAGCAAATACAAATAACTTGTTTATTTATTCAAATGATTATTCCACTATACTGAGTGGTAATTGTCATAAAATTTGTCTCTCTGTTACTTCAATGAATACTTTTAGGAAAAAAAAAAATATTTGTAAGTGTTAATACAAACAGAGTTCAGTCAAATGTAATACTAGGCTTCAACGCATCTTCCTCTCCTTTAATTTTTTTTCTGTTGCAATCTCTGTTCTGCTGCAGTCCATAAGAAGAAGTAGTATATATCTCCTTATGTTACTATACATATGTTAACATATGTTCTGGTTGTGAAGTGAGGAACTATTCAGCATAGATTAGAAAGCTGAACTGGTCATAGGCTGGTCCTGCTATGGACATTTTCCTGTGGAAACTTGGAAGGCAGTGAATAGGAGCAGTTGTGGAGGCACCATTTAAGTGACTTCTGTGATTCTATGACTTTAAATCTAACAGTTCCTTTAGGGCAGAACCCTTATAGAACTTTGAGGACATGTTGGTTCTTGAGACTTTTTTGTCAGCAAATGTGATATTGTTGTGCTGGTTGTTTTATTTACTCCCAGGAACTGTGAATAATTTTCAGGCAATGGAACTTTGAGTAGACAGAAACCTCGTAACTACATCAAATGCTAAGAGTCTTGCATTGTCTAAACTGACTGTTTTCAATGTTGCAGTGCAAAGATCTGAGCTGGCCTTCTAGCTGTGGGGAAAATCCTCGTATCTGTGTCAAGGGCATTCTCACACTGCCCAAGCCAGTGCATTTCAAATCTTCTGCCAAGGAGGGCTGCAATGTAAGTAGAGGCATGCAAAACACTGAGAAGTATTTTTCCCCACAAAAAAGAAAAGTGACATGTAAATGGATTTTTAAAATGGACCAAACATCCACTCCTGTGCCATACTTGTTGTAGTAATTGCCCAGGTGTGTTTTACTTCCTCCAACTTCTCAAAATCCTATTAAAAGCCTAATTCCACTTCCTCCCCCTATATCCTGTGCTGCATTGTACTCTTGCCCTCCTCTCACAAGCTGGCAGGACAGATGTGCCCATAGGGGACTGAACTGTGGCACCTCCGTGGTGGGGGACCAGAGGAAGACTGGGCATACCTGTAGATGCACACTTATCCCAGGGAAGGTAGCTGAGGTACTGCCTCTTATCCAGCAGGAGACAATATTCACACGTTGTTTCTACAGAAAGCAGTAAAAATTGGTCGCATAGGACAAGATTCCTGATAGTGGAAGTAAAGGAGTATTAAGGGGGTAGAAGATAAAGCAACATAAATCTCCCATAATGTGAGCCAAAGGTGAAAGAATATAAAATTAGCTGGAGAGACTGTAGCAAAAGGTTAGAGATTTTGTTATGACAATGTATGTGTGCTGTTGTAAAGCTCCAGAAGAGATGGCCACAACTCATTATGGTAGTGAAAAATAATCCAGAACTTTGGCCCTGGCAGGGTGTGACAACATGGGGGTGCGTGAGTGGACTTTGCACTACAAAAGCACACTTTTCCATGGCAACCTAACGTGGTAGTCAGGAGCAGTGGCTATTGAACCACGATACCTTGGTTTCTACGTCTTGGGCTCAGCGGGATTCTCTTAAAATGATCTTACTCCTCTGTTTTCCTTTCTAGGACATTGAATTTATGGAAACTTTTGTTTTTGCTATTAAACTGCAAAGCCTGCAGGCTGTCAGATTGGTATTTAAAATCCAGACACAGACTCCCAGGAAAAAAACTATTGGAGAATGTTCCTTGGCACTGCGGGAGCTGAGCTCACAGGAGTCAAGTCATTGGCTGGATATCTCTCCTCCTTCCAAAGCACCTGTAAGTGCCAATACTGTGAAAGTATGTTCTTATCTCACCCAGAAAGAGTTTCTGGAAGTAACAGTAAAATAATTCAGTAGTAAAAACTAGAGGGATTCTTTTTTTTTTTTTTTTTTTTTTTTTTTTTTTTTTTTTTTTTTCATTTTTTTTTTNTTCCTTCTTTTTACCCTTCTTCCTTGGAGAAAGGCATTTTGATGGGGAAAAAATGCAGACTTTAGAACTCTGCACATAGCTGTTCTGGTCATAAACTGCAGATGTTTCTAGGAAAAGAGCTAGAGCATGCTCTTCCACACCATGGCTCACAGCTTGAGGGAGGGACGGTCTGGGGAAATGTTCAGCAAGAACACCGGGTAATTGTCTTTTCTAACCAAAAAAGCATCAGAAGATTCTTAGGACTCACAGCAAGAGCTCAGACCAAATGGAATCTGCTTTTGTTATGGAAGAAAAGTGCTAAGATCTTCAGTGGCCTGAAACTGCAGAGACAGTCATATATTTAATGTTCAGATTGCATGCTGTGAAGTAATAATTCAGACAGTTCATTTCCATTAGTGTAATAAGAAGCAGGTGGTTTTCGCAGTGGGATTTCCTTTCCCCCTACCCTCACTTTGTTTGTTTCTTTTATAGATTATGTCTAGACATTTGTATTCTCAACAAATTAAACCTGAATTAGCAATTCAAAAGCAAATTTTATTTAAGTGTGTCTGAATAATATGAATGATACTCTTGATTTCTAACATAAGTTACACTTGACATTTTTTAGTTCTAATGTGAAAAACCATATTGCTTCAAAAGCAGTAAGATAAAGTGGCAGAGGAAGCTGGTTTAGAAAGCATTTCATCTCAGGGTAAATTTCTGAATCATCTCATACTTCCTCAGTCTGTGTTGGCTTTCCTCACCATTATATTCAAGAGCCCTCCAGACACTCTGGGATTCACCCCTGTGCTACCCTGTGAGGCAGCAAACCCTACCCTTTCTGCCAACAGAAAGCCAAAGCTCAGAGTCGACTAAGTAGCTTCCTCTCAGGATTACACAGAAATTTTGTGGCTGAGCTACAAAAAGAATGTGGGTCTCTTTGATGAACTGAAGCCTGACTTTTCTTTATCTGACCTGTTGCTCTCTTGCTTAGTGCATTTTGGTTCATTGAAGTGCATTAAAACTTGAAGGTGACAAAGACTAGCAGAGCCCGTTTAAATGAAGGCTGTCAGGAGAGGTGGGTCTCCATTGGCTGTATCCTGCTGCTCTTACAGTGTTCTGAGGACATTAGAGTGTGACAAGAGAGCAAAGAGGATGACTCAGTGCAACTTTGCCACTGGCAAAAAAATTGTAAAAAACCCCCCAAGAATCAGATTGGAGATCTTGATACATACACTGTGTGTGTGTGGCAGTGTGTAGGCATGTAAAACACAAGTATTCTCATAACACAGGAAACTATTCAGTCACCCTGAGCACTCATGACATTTAGTGACAGGGCCTTGTTTCTATGGAAAACATTGCTTATATCTCCATATTGCAAAATTCAAATGTGTGGGAGAGGAGCTCTGAAGGTTTTTGTGTGAGCAGAGCATAAATGGTCCACTCATTTCCACACCCAGATTTAGTAAAGTTGCAGTGGCACGTCTCGTTTCCCCTGTATGTGTCTGCTGTTACCATTGCAGAATCTGTACCAGGTGAAAACAGGACTTGTTGATTTGCTCAGTATCCCTGGCTGCAGCCCACGAGGGCCATATGTGCACCACACATAAGCAGCTCATCAGTGGAGCACATGTACTGCAGCTATGACAAGTGCAGGATACACTGTGCATCTGCAGGTTCTGCATACAACACATGCTTATATTTCTGTCCAGGAAATCCCAGATAGAAATGTGGGAGCCCAACATATGACAAAATTCCTGTGTTTCTGAGTTTATAAGCAACTTAATCCAGATGTTATGGCAACATTCTTCTGCTTGTAGGTGTGCCGTGCAGAACTTCAAATAGGAACTTGTTTTCAAGCAATAAATAGGAGGATACAGTTACAGATTCTTGAAGCACAAAACCTTCCTGTTTCCTCTACGCCACTGTCTTCAAGTAAGTTACATCAGCTGTTTCATGCCTCCTGTCTGAAAGCATTTGTAACAGGTAAATTGCTGCTCAAATGGGTTGGCAATTCATAACATTCTTTACAGACCTCTGACTAACACATGGTGTGGCAGATATCCATTGCCAAGGCTTGTTTCCCCAGATGTCTTACTTGATTACACTTTGTTTGGTTTGAAGATGTGTGTTTATGTATTTTGGAAGATTTTTATCCCAGTATTAATCCTGATGTACAAGAGCATTAGCTTGCACTTGCTGTTTGGATACTGTGTTAATCAGTTCAATATTACTGAACATACTCTGTATGACTAGTCAGGAAAGCTATTGTGCAGTTCTTTTGGCCAGACTTTTGAGAAATTGATGCAGTTTGAAGCATACATATGGATCTTGTTGATTTCTTTAGGGGTGTGTTGTGAGTAACCCTTTGTGTGCTATGCCTTTTTCCTTCCCTTTTGTGCTAGATTTCTTTGTGAAAGTTGGAATGTTTAGTACAGAAGGGATCATCTATAAGAAGAAGACTCGCCTTCTGAAGTCCACTAATGGCCAAGTGAAGTGGGGAGAAATGATGGTTTTTCCAGTCAGCCAGACAGAACAAGGAATTAGCTTTCTCATCAAGCTCTACAGCAAAAGCTCAGTGAGAAGAAAACACTTCCTAGGACAGGTTGGTTTCTGCGAAATAGCCTTATACCATTTACTTAAAATCCAGTTCCACAGGTTTCTTGGTATGAATTTTAAAATACTTTAAATGGGGTGACATGTAACAAAACAGTAAATTCTACTAAACTCTCCTGGATGTAATTCAAGCAAGAAAGGTACTGGGCTCTTAAACATGCACCAGCATCAGAATGGGAGTTGACATTTGATTTTTCTTTCAAAAAGAAATCCTAAAGTCAGTTTTGTTGGAGTATTACTATGTGACAGATTCCTTCCAAGAGATACAGAATCTCCTGGTTGCCTTTAGCTTTCTAAAGAAAATAAACATAGCACCCACAGGAGCTCCATAACCTACAATGTCCTGTACAGCAAGGGGGTGTTGGCTTACCATAACAATACACTCACAACAGGGGTGTATAAAAGGAAGTATCAACAGCTACAATGAGACTCCTTTCCTGGGTCAAACAATGCTGAAATCAGTACAATAAGTCTAACTATGTATGATCAAGTAATAGTGTAAGTGTCCAAACACAAAATATTTTTAGCTTGTTTTTTAACACGATTTCAGTAGTATCTCTTTGAAAGCATTTGTGTGATCATATTTATTTAACCACCATAAAACTTAGTAGTCTGGTCTCGTTATTCTCTCCATCCTCTTCCCCTGCTTGTTCTAATTTACCATCATCCAGTCCTTTCTGTCTCTCTTCTTGGTATAGTGAGCCATAGCTGTTCTTAATGCTCTGTGCTTTTCCTGACCCAGTTAGATGCAGTAACAAAATTTTAATAAATGCATAAATTAATAATGTAGACTTGATTTTGAGACCCCAGCTGTAATGTCCCATGTCAGGTGGAGGACTGTGCTGTCTCTAGCTACAAAAAAATTATACTGTCCCATTCTGGTGATGTTTTTGTGCCTGCTGAAGACATGCAGCTACAGGAGATGCTTATGCGCTATAAGATATAGAAATGATGTGCCAGCAAGGGTTATGTGAAGTTTCTCCATTTTTTGTAGCCTCATGTTGCATATGTCCCATCCTCCTGTTGGTGTAATTAGATTTGAAATAGGAAAAGGAAAAAAAAATTGCTCTTCTTAGCTGTACTGCCTTGGGGGAAAAATAACTGAGTATGATTTTGCAGTGATCTAGCAATATGTGAGGTAATCCCAATCTGATAAATTACATTTAATTGTGGATCTTATTTTTAGGGGTAGAAAAATTTGTGCTCCTCAGAGGTTATTTGGAAAAAGGTTGTTTCAGCTCATGAAGGCAGACATTGCCACATAACACATGAAGACATAAAATATGGCTCAGGGGAAAATGTACTTTGAGCAATTGGCTGGGTAGCTGGAAAAAAATGAATATAGCTGGATCTATTAACTTTGTTCTTCAGAGAATGATGTTTAATTGGATGCTGTTCTAAGCAGACAATACTTAGATTAGGCTGCTTTTACAGGCATGTCTTTAATCATGAGCAAGATGTACATTGAATCTCTGTGGATGAAACATCAGCTGTCTGTGGTATTCTGGAAGACATTATTCTCACTTCTTGAGGACTCATGCCCCAGCAGTATAGGCTAAATGTACTTCATGGTCAAGGTTTCTGAGAAGTCTTAAAAGGACTCATTCTTGGAAGATTTGAGGAAATAGTCCTGTAAATAACGCTACCTACTTACATAAGCAGAATTCTTTTGGCAATGGAGTCTGGTGATACTGTTAAGGGGGAAAATTTCCTACTTGTACTTCATTTCCTCATTTAATGGCCACTATCCACTAACTGAATACTGAGAAGAAACTGACTGTTACTACGTGACTATGTGTGGTATGGGCATGTTAGTAACCTCTGTGGAATGCAGGTTTGGCCCTGGCTGTGGGAGTGTGCAATTTTAAATGCTCATGAAAATGCTGGACAGCTCGTGCCGGATGCTCGATGGCTTGGAGCCAACTGTGTCCAAACACACAGAGCTGCCACTGGCCGGGGGAGCCCCTGACCCCAGCATTTGCATTTGAGTACAGCAAGGAATGCTCCACTTAAAACATCTTATTAAGTACAGAAACATTATTATGTGGTAGGTTCTCTAAACTATTCTAGAGGCTAAATTTAAACACAGACTCCCTGTGTTCCCAGCTGAGAGCCAAAACATGTTAGGACTAGCAGAACTGTATTTGTTGCTATTATGCTTTGGTCACAGTCTATACATTGTATCTTGTTCTACATTTCTATGGTATTTATTTGGAACTAGTAAAGGCTGGCCTTTTGTTCTATCAGGTAAACTCAATTTGTTTTTTTTTTTTTCCTTAATGCAGATCTGGTTAAGTTCTGATAGCAGCAACAGTGAAGCAGTAGAGCAGTGGAAAGATACCATTGCAAACCCTGAAAAAGTTGTTGTTAAATGGTACAGCATTGGTCCATCTTGAAGACTGGAAATGAAATTCAGAACTGATTTTTCTATGAAAATTCATATGCTGTCTAAAATAGTATAAATAAAAAGAAAGATAGTGTCTATGCAAGTTCTTCAGAAGTTCTCCACTGCATCATGCCTCTGTGGAAACAGGAAAAATTCATTTTCACCAAGAGAAATACTGGCTACATATTATTAAAAAGAAGATTTAGGAACTGGAAAATGCTCATTTGACTTCACAAAATCAGTCTTGAAAAAAAGATGTTTGCTCCTTTTGGGTTTCATAAAAGCACAGAAATTCAGTGTTGGACAGAAGCAGCTTGAATCAACTCTGTTTCACTAGTCACTGATACCATGCTCATCTGCAATGTTGTCTTTGGCAGACTCCAAAGTCCAGGGTTTGGGTCGGGTCAGTGGCTGGATTCTGGGTACCTGTGAGCCTCTGGGGTTGTTGACACCATTTGATCAGAGTAACACGTGCCTGAGCAAGTGGGGAAGCTGTGGCAGCAGGAGAAGGCATAAGGGGAAGTACACAACAAGGCAGTACCCACAGGCTTTTCTCATCTCCATTTTGGATTAAGGGTTGTTCAGAAGCCTGTAGCTTGAGCTTGCCCCCATGCTTTTCTCAAAACAGAGAGATGGAAAGATAAAAGTTTCTCTGACTTAGTGATCTTTACAAGAGGGGCCTTCCAGACTTGCTCTGTTTGGGTAAATTCTGGCTGGAATCAATGGAATAGTACAAAGAGGCAATGACCCTGCCTAGGATCAGAGCCAGTATTTTTAGATTGCTTTCTTATATAGAATACTTACATGTGAACCACTTCCTATCTAATCAACATTCTCTAGCATTTGCTTACATTGCCAAAACACAGGCTAACATTTACAAAGGAGTAAGCAAAGATTTACTGACTTACGTGCTTTTTGATATTAATTAAAATACAGCACTGTAAGGGATTCAGACTTTGTTTAAAGGATAGGCTGCAACTGCAGAAGTATTTGTTACATGTCTAGGATGCTAAAAAATTATGTATGGGAGTATATTTTTATTGTTTCTAGTAAGAAGAAATTACCATATTTTTTATTAGAAATTGTATTTTTCCAACAAAATCCAAAGATAATATTTTCTGTTAGTTCCCATATTTTCAGGTGTTTATTCACAGTTATTTTTAAGGGGGAAAATACCAAGTATATAATTGATAATGTATAAATCTAAAAGCACAGATCTCTTTGCACTAGTTCAACTACCTGATTAGAAAATGCATATGTATTCTATTAACTCCATTGCTTACATATTTACTGGTGGCTGTACAATGTTTGGACTGTACAAATATGTATGTTTGTATAGGTGCTGAATAAATCTACCTTTCTTCATAACTTGGATACGATTCCACCATCTGACAGGAACTAGAGTGGCAGTGAGAGCACTCACTGCTGGAAGGCAAAGGAACATGGGGAGCATACATACGCCGCTGTAACAGGAAAGCACATCCTCTTCAAGCATACAGCTCAGAGCGTCTTTATTTCAAGTTTTTTGCCTTTGAGTATCAGGAAAAAATGGAATCGCTTAGAATTATTTTTTTTTATCAGTTAATAATTGAAACTTTTGAAACTTCAACCACCCAGATTGTTGCTGAATGATTGTTGAAATTTAATATTTTGAAAACAGAAGGATTTTCACAGACTCGTACATATCCTGCTTTTCAACCAGTCATTATAAAAGAACTGAAAAAAGGTTTTGCATGTTACTTGGAGAGCAAACATCAGTTCTAGCTCTTTATTCTTTGCAAAGCTCTCAGTAGGCCCAGAGGATCTTGACTGACACTGATAATTTTCAGCCAGTTACAACAGTCGGGATGAGTCTGGCCTGCTGGGTAAAATGAAAAAAGGAAGTGGGCTGAACTGGTATTTTTGGAGTATCTTTATTTGAATACATGGATTTTTTTTATTCATTGTGGCTGAACATTTTATTCATTGTGGTAATAAACAAAAGTGCAAACTAACTATTTCCTGATGGAGAATGCTGTTCTGTTTAAAAGAGAGGACAGGGAATATCCCAGTGTTTTGTAGACTTCAATTACCACAGCATGGTTCTACAGAGTTTGCCAAATCAGTGGATGCTGTATAAAATGGATTTCTGGGGCTGTTTTAGGACACCTACCCTTCTAAAGGTCTAACTAGTCTCTTTTTTTTGCTATGTTAATATTTAATCTATGTGTTTATAATAAAAGCTATGAACAGCAAATATTCCTCTTTTTTTCCCAATAGTTTATACTAATGGTTAGCAGCATCTCAAACTGAAGTTCAATTCCTACTTTTTTCTCTGAGAAAATGCCAGCTAACAAACTGTGTTTCACGTAGTGCTGCCTGTAGGGGAGTTAACTGGTGACACAGGGAGGAGATCCATAAGGCTTCTCCGTGCAAGATGCACACAGGTACTGCAGCACTCTGAAGAACTGCTGAGGCACTGCTTCATTCTGTGCTCATCCCCAGGCTGTGGCGTTCATATAAGAATTCAGTGAGTTCTTAATAGCTGACTGTTACCAACAGTTGTGCTTTTTGTCACATAAAGCATTTTTTGTTGGTGATTCATTGAGTGTAGAGCTTATTGGTACGGTTGTTACGTTAGACAACAGTCCTAAAAAAAACCAAAAACATGAGACATGGGGATACATGCATATTCCTAGCACCAGTCCCCGGGTAAATCTGCCTATAAAATAGGCTATTCCAGCAGGTGTTATTTCCATTTGACTGTCTTAAAATGCCAGCTAGAAATCACCTGGGACATCTTGCCTTTTAAATACAGAATATTTTGCTTCACTGCTTAATGACTGCCACACTATAAATGCATGTGAGACTTACGTTCCTCCAAATCCAGCTCCTGGCTTATTTGAGACTAAGGCAGTTTTCCAGAAGTGGAAAATCAGGCATCATTTGAAGACCAATCCATGATATAAATTACCAAGGACCTTCATGTACTCCAGCATACTTGCAAGAAGAAGGAAAAAGAGGTGTCCTGGGACACTCCTCTAATGGTCACAGCTGTATGTTGTCCCTCTAAAGCATCCTCAGCCACTATTTTGATTGTTACATCCAAGTTTACTGTCATTGAAAATAGTCTTAAAGCTGTTTTGTCAGTTCACTTTATTTGTAGATAAAAGGCACACATGTTTTATGGTTGGATTTGCTCTTGCTTCTAGTTAGTGACTCACCCAGCTTCCTAACCTGAAACAATTCTGATGAAAGCAGCAGAGGTTCAGAGCTGCACCAGTTTTATTTTGGTCAGGTCCCAAATAGATGGTGGATGAACTGGAAGAACAATTATTATCTTCTATTAAATGTTATTCATACAGAGATCTGTGCCTGCATAGTTAGAAACCAACCATAGACTAAACTTGATCAGATTTTCCAGAAAGTGTGTGCATAATTTCACTGGTTAATCAAACAATCCTGTTTTATTTATTTATGACTAATAGCATTCTGCAGGTAAACAAGGTTAACAAATTTATTTTTCAAGTTTTTACATCTCAGTGGCACACTATGGCATTCTTTTTAAGGAAAAAATGTGAGATTCTACAACAGAAGATGAGTGGGTGTAACAGTTTGTAAACCACACTATCATACAACATTACTTGGAAGATAATTGTATTTGAGCATTCAATCTTATGTGATTACAACATAAATAGAGCCATGTTGTTAAATCCATTAGGCATCTCTGGTTTTTCCTTTCATTGGCAGAACATCTGCATAAAACAAAAGGTGATTTCGTAAGCATTCAATTAAGTACATATGCTGTTTGACTCAAAAATTGTTTGCCTGACGAAAGTTGCCTTTAGAGTTATGAGTTGATTTTGCAGCCAAAACATAAGCTTGTCTAGAAGTTTGGGGCAGGGTTGTCCCACATCTTATTTTCATCCTGCCAACATATATATGACATGGCTGCATAGTTGTGGAAAGCTTGGCATATATCACCCTGGACAAGACATACCCTCCTTGCTTTTCCAGCTTCTGCTGCAAAATTACATCACCATGTAAATACAGCCCTGTACATGATCTCATGCTTGGTGCATGGAAAAAGCCATCACTAAAATCAGCACCATGTTTCACAAACACTGCTCCAGCACATGTACGTTCTTCTCTCCGGCTTGCCCTGAGGAACAGCCCGTTGTCTCTCAGTCCATGGCAGAACTCCCACTGTGTTCAGCAGAAGCAACCAGTCTTCAAAGCTGGTTTAACGATGGTGTGATTTATCTAACAAAAGGTTACACAGCTTTTTTTTTTTAATCTGTTTTTAAAATAGATGAAAATCTTTTCACAGTGATGTTTCTGTAGAAACTGAATTTCATGAAAGTGGATCTGCATATCTTAATGTAATTCAATTCTTCCCATAGATTTCAGAGTCTTTAAAATAAATCCTCTGTGCTTATCCTTCCCCCATATTCGAGTGTGCAGTTTTTGCCTTCCTTTGATTTAACTGTAGGCTGCTCTTATCCCTCAGCATAAACAAGTCTGTAAACAAGTCTGCTTTTTGCAATTAACTTTCTGTGTTTCTAGTAATGTTTCCCCTTTCTTTACCTAGTATTGGGACCAGCATTATACACGTGTAATTTGCTGTTTAAAGAACTAGCTATAGGCAGAAGGCTTTCATCCTATGGCTTGGTTTGTGTCTGATGCTCTGCATTTCTGAGCTACCTTTGTTCACAACTTCAGTCTTATGGTTCTTTTGGTGCTCCCCAAATTTCTGTGTTGTCTACCTCCATTGAATACAACAATGGGACTAATTAGTTGTAATTTTTAATGTGTACCTGGATATCTTCATTTGCCTTTTTCCTCCTCCAAAAATTATCTTAGGAAATCATTTTGTGTGATAAGAAGGAGCAAACTGATTGTGCTTCTGACCTTTGAGGACAATAGTGTTGTTTGACTGCCACTGCAGTGCTTTGAGAGAGAGGAAGGCTCAAGGAAGAGTCATAAAAAACTGCACCCTCCCTGGGGGGAGGCCTGTACCTCCTTCATGTATCATTGGGAAACTCTCATTAGCATGGCAACTGGGATCCCTTGTCAGATGAATATTGTATTTTTTATCCCTGCAAAACTTTCTGGAGCTATGGAGCAGTTAAATAGACATTTTCTATAAGAGGAATGATATGGTTCACATATTTCTGTGAAGCAGAGAACTGACTAAAAGATCTTGGAGGTCTTTGGAAAAAAAATAAGTCATAGGAATGTACTTCTTAGTTTTAATATAGCCAAGCTTTGTCACTTGTCATAGGAGAGGAGTGGATTCTTACTTTGTGAAACACAGCAGAAGAAAAGGGCACATACCCCCAAAAACAGGGCTGGCTTTCCTCTGCATTGGTATCATTAATCCTTTCAACAGGGAGGTGGAATTACACATGCTTAGCTGCCTCTTTTCCCGCAATAAGGGCAAGCTGGGTGAGGAATTGTTAAAAGGGGGCTAGTGAAGGAGGTAAAATAAAAGCAGTGCTTTTGTTTTGAAAAACATTGCTTTTCAGAGCAATGTAACATGCCTGTAACTATTGACAAAACTTTTATTTGACATGACTAAAGATAGATGATTACGCATTTAAGTATTTGCTTAGGTTCTACCAGTACTTTGTGGCATGAGACTGGATTCATCCTCTCTATTTATATAATGCTTCATTCTGCTGTGTTCATTGACCTTTGAGCTCTAGACCTAATTATTCCTGATTTCCTATGGATTCGTCCCTCATGGATGATTAACTTTGGTGTGCAAATTGGGGTAGACTTCTGCCATCTCTTTGCTGCACATCACATAATTACAGTTTCTGTCTCTGATGCATTCTCTCATTTCTAATAAGAGGTGAGCTCATGGCAGCTATTCTTTCCCCTGGGAAACTGGGAACTAGCTCTCCCTTTTCTACCTGAATGTTCTTGGGTTGTCTTAAAACCTTTGCGGACAGAATTATCTGTGACATCTCTGTGATCAGTCAAATTTGGCTGTAATGACTAATGGGCTCAAAAGTTATTGTGGCCCTTGGAAGAGAAACAAGAGAAAGCAAGCTCTGCTGCTTCAGGACCCTGGGGCTCAGCTGTGTTTTCCTCTGTTGTGCCATAGGCCAGAGAAGCTTTTCAGATCAGTGCTGATCATGATTCCAGCAATACTAGTTCTCAAGGCAGCTCAAGCAGTCTCTCTAAAGATACATTTCTTAAAGCATGGACATTTTCTTGAAACATGTCCCGCTGTATGAACAGATCAAAGCACTAGTATGAGCATATGAACCATGCCAACTGCATCAACACTTCAGCAGGAATTTTGGCAGTACAAGCCATGAATCAGGTATTCAGGTGTAGATCCTCAGCTGGTGCAATGTAAACTGGACTTTGCATTGGTAGATCTGAGCCAGCTCATCTTAGCTGGGGGCTGGACATGCAAGACACAGAAACTACAATCTTCTGCTAAAAATGTAAGAAGATTGTGACTGTTGCTGTTCATCTCTTGGAAAGCTACAGTAGGGTGTATCAAGCGTTCAGGGCTGGAAATACATTGTCAGCAGCTCACGTGAAAATGCGAAAAAAGAATCCTCACCTGGACTGATGCAGAGTTACTCTAGACATCCATGATCTATGTTGTCGGTTTTAGTACTTCCTGATAGAAATACAGCTTCATGATCAACAAGCCTTGTCCATTTGTATCCATCTTACTAAACAGGATTTCTTGATATGGCAGGGAAGAAGGAGGTGAAAGGGAAGAATATTTACTGTGATCCTTGTCAACACTCCTATAAGCTGCTTAAATATTTCCCTGAATTAGTTTTCTGAGCTGCAAGTGGGAAGCCACTTTAACAGAAAATATTAAGATACTGAACAAAAAACCCCCCCACAAAAACAACAAATTCTTTGACACTGGCACCAAATCTGTTTCTTTGTGTGATGCAACAAAGACAATTCTTTCATGCCTTACATAAGAGACCTAAATCAATAATTACATAAAATGCTTATTAATTAGAATATAGTAACATCAAATATTTTGCTTATTCCTTAAAATATAGTATTATATATCCTTATCCATGTTACTAAATAACTCAGAGAGTTAAACCAGCAATGATTTTTTCGGACATTTGCTTTGTCTCCATTTGAACTCCTGTATTTCTGACTTTGAGCAACGCAAAGAAATTAGCCGTATTACCTCTGAGTGAGACTGAACTTCAGTATTCATTAAATAACTGGCTATCTCTAGAGAATATTTAATAACTTATTTTAATGAATTGGATCTAAAATCTGAATTTTGGTTTAATTTTTACATTACATTACCTGTTTATCAGTATGCAGTATGAGAAATAAATAGGTTGTTGGAAGCAAGGGTGGCAAAGCATCTACAGGAAAGGTAGGTCAGGAGGGATACAGAACTGACTGATAACTTGTAATTCCAGCAAGTGGAAATTAGACTCTAGCTGCTTATCCCTGGAAGTAAAATCCTTGAGGCTTTTCAACAGTCTTTGCAAAAAAACGCAATGCTTTCACTTGAAGGGTATCTCCTCTCAGAAGGTGCCTGTAGGTGTTAAAAGAAACAATAGGAAAGACCAGAAAAGTTCCAGTGAAGTGCTTGTGTACAGATTTCTTGTTTCTATGACTCAGTCTTTTGCAGGGGAGCCAACACAGATACTTGAGAAGTATCTGCTAAACCATCAGCCCAGCAATCCTTGCCCTAGGGTCTAAGGAGTTCCAGGGTGCTCAGACTTACAGGTAACTAATGTCTTACAGGCCATAGCCAAGTAGAGCTATGCAGCAAATCTTAGTTCTAAGGATAAAAATTAGAGACCTGAGGACATTAAAAAATACTTCACTAACAAGAATCTGAAATGTTCTGGATCTGCAACACATACACATCACAGTAATTTCAAGGCATGCCTAGAGAAATAGGAGACTGGAAAGGGGTGAGCTTGGCATTTGAGTCTGGTCTCCTGAGAGCACAACTGACAATGCAGTGGTGAGGCTTTTATCACTTCTTAACAGAGGTCTATTTTCTAATTAGTGAGATTAACTAAGACCATCTATGAAGTTGTCTTACAGAAATACACAGACTGCACTACATGAAAAAAGGAAAAATATTAAATTCACATTTTCAGAAAGACAGGGTGTTATAATCTTTAAATTTGGAGAAGTTCATTGAGGCCCCAAGAGGAGACCAGGACACACCTGGAAACTGAGATAAGAAACTGTGACACTGCAAACTGTAAAATAAATTTGTGATAATATCATTGGACTTCGCAAAGCAGTGGCATCCAGCTCATAGAAGTTCCTATAGGTTTACTAAGGCTTTGATTACATAGGTGAACCAAAATATTAGGGGAAGGTTAAAGAACAAAGGCAGGTAACACTAACAAAGAGGTTATAGGTAGAAACCCATACAGCTTCTCCATGCTGCTGCAAATGGCACAACCTAAGACAATGTTCAGCATTTTGATAAAGATGCAAAACCTGCAGTAGACTGGACAGCCACACAGGAGATTCCTCATGCCAGTACCCTGGGCAGAGATGAAGATAGTGACACTGCTACACCAAAGGAATTCTTCGTGGTGGAATGGCCAGGGGACCATATTGTGACAGGTAAAGCACATGGTTCTCATGAAAGTACACAAGCTACTCACTGCTATTAGACCGGTCACAGAGTGAAAGCTACAAAACTAACGGGACTGTGTTTATGTTGGAAATTGGCATCCAGCTGCCTGGGTGTCAGAGCCAGAGATGGGAAAGAAAAAAATCCTGATATTCTGAAGTTCTGGGACCTGTCACTTGGCATCACACACACACACACATACACACACACACAGAGGGGGAAGAGAGAGACACCCATAGACTGGGGGACAAATGGTTTAGGCAGCAGCCTCGTAGGAGATGGTCCTGCTGTTGAGTGAGTTTGTTACTGTGACTAGAAGTAAAGCAGCCAAAAAAATAAATTCAACTTTCTTCAAATGCCACACCACCAAAGAGCACATTTTGCTTAGGTAGAGAGAATTTCTATGACCTCCCCCAGTGACGTTGGCATCTTTCTCTACAGCTATCAGCCCAACAGTCATTCACTCCCAGACAGAGACCTCACAAGCCTATGCTGAGTATTTCCACAGGAAAAGGTTGTTTAGCACTTTGACAGCAGACCTTTTTGGTTTATTGGTTTTAAGTGTAGACAGAAGGTGCTAAACAATCTGAAGTGCAAAGGGAGCATAGCTCAGTATCACATTTGTTTGGAGACACTACAGATTCAGCCAACTATCAGACAGAACGAAAGGCATGTTTTGGTATCACACAGCCATTGGGGTATGATATGATCGCACTGATTCTTTATAGTCCGTTCAATTCTGCATGTGCAGTCATGACAGGGATAATATTCCAGTGTGCTGAGGTTAATTGCTTAATTTCTGTTTATCCAAGCTGATTGCAGGCCTCCCAAATTACATACACTCTTAAAATACTGAAACATCTCCTGACAGCTGTGATAAATTAGCCTGCTGTTGTAATTTACAGGAAGGAGATGGTAAGGACAAAACTATAGCACAGTAGTTTCTGGAGGTTGATACTGGAAGCACAAATGAGCACAGCACACATTTTCAGAGTGTGAAACTGGTATTTTGTGCTTCAGAATAAAGATTCTTGAATTGGCAATATGTTACTGTTGCAACAAAAAAAAAAAAAAAAA
>WEKY01021265.1:72954-160840 GCA_013390045.1 Picathartes gymnocephalus
TAGTTAAGAGTTTTGCACAGATGACACAGTTATGCATTGCTTCACTTTCTACTGGGAAAGCCCCAGCTGCAGAATGGCATTGAGCTGTAGTCATCATCTTTCAAGACAGATACAGAACAAAATGGACAGAGTTTAAAGGAAATTATGATATCAAGAGCAAGAAAAATCTGACCTGTGAGTAAGGAGTAAAGTACTGAGTGGTTGAAGATGGAAAAGAGAAAGCATTGAGATAAAATTCTAATATTCTAATATGCAGATGTTTGTGGAAAAGGAAGATAAAGACTGACTGTTCTCCATGTCACTAGGGATGAACTGAATACTCATGTCATCACAGATTACAAGGAAGTTTCAGCTAGAAAATATCAGCTTTGATTTTTTAAATGGCCCAGTAATATTGTACCATCTTTATAAAATACTGAAGCAAAAAGAATGTTCTCAGATACAACCTGAGTATCTTAAAAGTTTGATTATTACTAAAGATGAATGAAAAGGTGGTTTTCTTTACTTCTTTATTCTGCTGTCCTGCAGAAGAGTCTTTAAAAAACAGTTCTTACCAGCAGTTCAAAAATGATATATGGGAAGTTTTTAGTGACATCAAACTTATATCTCTTTTTGACTGGCTTTTTCATCCTTTCATGAAAGTTCTGCAGTTCCCAGAAATAAGACTGACCAAAAGTTAACTTTGCAAAGGGAATGTGATGCACTCACCTCACCACTGATAAGGACGTAACCTTACGTAATTCACCCATTGGGTAGATGTTTATTTCTGATACCGTAATGGTCCACACAGTAAATATAATGTTAGTATTACCATAAAGCACAACTTTCAGCAAACACAGCATCTCCACCTTTTGTTTAATCTACTAATTCCCCACTGTCTGTTCTGTCCCACAAGCTTTGCTCTGTAAAAGCTTTTCATTACATCAAATATGAACAAAAAGCTAAAACAAAGGTTCACTGACTTCCTCAGTCAGGGGCCTCTTCACGCCTTCCTTGGGCACCTTTCATTGCAAGGGGTGTGTCAAGTACACATGGGGCTCCTTGTCAGGCCAGCAGACAGAAATGTGAGTTTATAAAGTACTATTGAAAAAGTTTAGCAAGTGTTGTTTTCTGATCTCATTTTGGAAGCTCTTCTAGTGATTTTCATTGCCCAAGCCCACTTTCTTCAGTGTAGTTATCAGCAGTGACTTTTAATGAAACAAGATGCCTGCAATAAAATCATGGTGGTATGCAACCAGCATGGAAGTTGTTCCAGTTCCCTCTCCTGAAACAAATGGGACCATACTGAAATCAATAAATATGCTTTAAATTTGAGGGTTTTTTTCTTCATAAGTCTCATCCCATGGCACCACCAGTTTCTTTTTCACTTAGAAGCTGGAATCTGATATTTCTGTCTATGTGGATGGCAAGGATTTTGTCAGAGAGAAAGCAATGCTAATAATGTGGAACAGAACACTGGCAGCAAGAGAATATAGTCTGTTCTTGATTTTAAGCTGAGTTTGCCTTAACTTGGTGAACCGTTGGCTGTTTTGAACTTGAATATGTTTTGACTTGGTAACAAGTAAAAAGGTAATTAAAAAACTCTCACATTCTGTATTAATGGGACACATGCATGGGGAAAAGTTTAAGAAGGTAGCTTTTGCTTACATATCTGTAATGCATAGTTGGAATCTTCAGCAGCACCACCAGAGACTTTTAAAATTAATTTATTTGCATTTCAGTCCCAACCTATACACATTTATAGTACATTCTGTAGCACAGTACAGATGAAATTGATTAAGCACATTCTGAGTTTGAAAGCCCTTCTTGTCCAGTCATATTTGTTAAAAGTTTGACGCACGAGCAGCTTTGCTGATTCCCAAACAAGTTCAGGTATAACAAGATTGGGCCTATCATGTCTCATGTTGATTTTCTGATTATGATATTTTATTACACTTCATTTACGCATTGAAACCATTTCTTTTTTTCTAAAGTGCTTCCTGTTGGCAATGTGCCACTGTGTGAATGGCATATAGTCTTGACTTCTTTTGTAGTATCATGTGGACTAATGCCAACTTTGTGTTTAAAAAGGGTGTGAAAGGATTTGGTCTATGAGAAAATGATGCTAAGCATTAGCTATGACATCATTTGAGTACCTGCCTCATGAATAACCCCGGATACTCTAGAGATACAGAGTAGAATACAAATTTTTTTAATCAATTGCAGCAAGAATTCTGCTACAAAATCCCAAATATCCTTTCTGTCTTTAGTTTCTAGCTTAAGTAAAAGTTTTGTTCTTGTTCATAAACAAATTTTAGCTGATACCAAATACCTAACTACTATAAATGTATGCTCGGACAAAGGCCAACTATGATAACCATGCTTGGCCTTAGTAAGCATCAAATTAATTTCCAAAGCTGTTTAATGTTGTTATCGATTTCCCATCTCCATTTGTTGTGCAGCATTGCTAGGTGCTCTTATAACATCTGTGATACAACTTCTGCTCAGCTGATTTTGTGAGTTTTTGTCTGGGCACAGAAAGCTTTTAACATGCATAGGTTGTGTTACAGCAATAAAAACATCACAACAGAAATCATTAATAGATACTTGTACAGATGAAAATTAATATGCAGATAATCTAGTTTATTTTCTAATTACTTAGACCTTCTTCCTTGGAATGAGTGAGTATTAATTTAAATAAAAAAAACAATGGCCATAAATGGTTCCAAGATTTGTATGTGAGGCTCTGCATGAAAAATGGAACAGAATTAAGTGACTTAATTGAGTACTTATTGACATGTTGTCTTCATAAGGTGTTTTCTTGCGGAACAGAAAAAACCAAAATATTATTATTTACCTCCACTGCTAGTTTTTTTAAAAAGTTTACATCTCAAGGTAAGGTCTTAGACCCTCAGAAACCAATGGAGTTACTTTTGAAAGGTCATTTCTAATGCTGTTCTTTTCTTAAGGAGAATATATCTGTTAATAAGAAATGACAGAATCATCATTAATTTTATTTATTTTCTTGATAAACTATTCATTGCCCCACATATATTCCACAAAGAAAGAATAAGGAAGAAGCAGAAGACTTAAGAATAAGCCATGCCCAAATGACTATGGGGTAGTAGAAAGATGATGTGGGCTTTTCTGTGTAAGTTCATGCATCTGAATTGTGTGTATCTACAAAGGAATCTGCAGACGGACCTGTAGAAGAAACTGGAAGAAGGACCACGGGATAGTTGTGGGCAGATTAAGGCCCCCAGAAGAACAGAGAAGCCCAAAAGGCAGCAGGCAGCTGACAAACAAGCAATAGAGCTGAGCTTGGCTGGACACTCGTGCTACTCTGGCAACAAATACTATTTCTGAAGACTATTTGATTATTCAGTGTGCTCTGGCTGCTTTAAGATGCTCCAGAGCAAATCAAACCAAATAAACCTTTCTTCATAACTATCAAGTTAAAGCATGAGAAAGCAGAGATTGAAGTAATTTTCATGCTTAAATGATGTATTTTTCGTATCTTTAATGTGCTACTTTTTCATTAACCTTAATTACAAGTTTCCTTGGTTTATCATTTTTAGTTTAGGAGTAACAACAACATCACTCTAAAGTCATCTGGAAAAAATTGTCTGGATTTTACTCTACATTATGAAATCCATTTTCAAGTAGTTTTGTCAGCGACTAATTCTCAGCACTGGTCGAAACAGTTTTTGCGAAAAATTAGATCTTTATTAAATGCACATTTTTAAACAAAAAGACTGATTTCTGGGGAAAATCTTGTTTTCTTTTACATTAACTAATTAAATACTCAGAAACAGTCTTGGCCAAAATCTGGAAATACTCCCATATCTTCCTATGGGAGCTGTAGCTCAAATGACTCATTGTCCTCTATTAGGAGTTGCTCTCTGTAAGGAGACTGCAGCTCCGAGGAAGCACTGCAGGCAATCCACACGACAGGAGACTGACAGACACAGTCACAAGCCAAACCTGAAACCTTGGGTACAGCTCCAAGGAACCAGCAGGATGATATTTTCTAGACTTTAGCTTTTGCAACTCAGGGAATAGCTGGAAATGTGGCTTCCGTTTGTATTCCAAGATTCTACACCTTTTCCTGCAACACAGAATTTTCAAGAGCAATGGAATAAAAATTACTATCAACTTGTCTTTCTCCTTGCTCCTTTGAAACTAGCATTACTCATACACTGGAACATGGGAACTATACAAGATTTTGCTATTGTGGGAGTTTGGCACTGGTAGTACTGGTCCCACTATCTTCCAGAACTGTCATCTGACAGTTAACTTAAATCATGTTATACCCAGTGTCTGCACATTTGTTTGCATATACCAATTAGAATTTATATAACCCTAAACTATATTGTAAAAAAAGTTCGTCCACAAAATATCCATCAGCACAGCTTAATAAACAATCTTATCTTGTATTAGGCTTCCACTCTTTCCCATTCAACATATGGTTTCACTTTGGAAGAGCAGACTTACAATAAACTGTATCATCAGTATGCTGATAAATGCTGTAATTCATAACAGGACGTCTGTTTGAGGAAGAATTCCCATGCCTAGTCAATGCTTAATTGCTTTCTAAAATACTACCTTTTGCTACATATTTAGGCACTGAGTGCTGCATATAGGAAAAGAAATTACGGTTCTTGCCCATCTCTCCAACAATTTTAGTTTTCCATTTATTTTACATGTACATGCTGGTGTTTGGATATTTAACAGATGCTAACCTCAAGATCCTTTGCACTTAAGAGACAAATGGGATCTTAAAGCTACCTCAATGGCCCTGGGTTTGCTGCTCTTGTGATGTGGCACATCAGAAATTCTGAATAGTGTAATTTACATTTCACAGTGAAAATGTAGTGGAATCACCAGGTCCTACACTGGGTGCTGGAAGGTTCCTGAAAACCTACTGGCCCAGATGAAGACTTCAGCCTGCCTGTATGAAACATTTTGCTTGGAGGTCAGATGAGGTGCAGAGGTTACAGAAATCCTTGAGGTTTCTGAGCTTCCTTGCAACATTATTTTTAGTCTTTCTTCTTTTTGTGACATCACCAGAATACATACAGTTTCCTTGAACCATCAGTGCCTTTTGCCTAGGCAGTGAAACAGGTCACTGCAGTGAGACTATTTCCCTGTGGTAATTGTGGATATATCTACACAGCTGCCAGAAGAGACAAACCACACATATCTTCAAAATAAAAAGGCTAGTGTGGGTCTGTGCTCAGTACTTTTTTTTATAGACATGAGTCTGCAAAGAAATGCTCCCAGCAGAGTGCTCAGGTAAGTCATAGTGGTATGAAGACTGAGCACATCGTAGGGCTTGGAGTCTGCCTGGTGATGCACTGCCATGACCTGTAAACATGGGAAAGGATTAAGGTTCTATCAACACACTGACATGGGAGGTTTAAGACTAAGTCAACCATCCTGTTTAAAACGCAAACTTGTGCTCATCAGCAAAACATACCAAGGGGCCACTAGTAGTGCCTGGAGCCAGAAATTTCAAGGTTCTGCTCTCACAGGGCAACTGGCAAAGACAGATTCTGAAGATGAAACAGAGGCAAGGCAGGAGATGATGGGACTAGAAAACCAGACACCCCTTCCCCAAGTGGTACAGGATTTTAAGTCTAGCAGAAATCATGAGCCCACCCCTGGAGCTGGATGCAAACCTATGCCTCAGGATAGCAAGTCCTGGATCATTTGGCAAATGAAAGAGCCAAACCCTAACCAAGCTTTTCATCAATCTTATCACTTTATTAAATATAATAACACTAAGATAACATGATAAAATAAATATACAATAAATATAACAAATATAATATAGCATTATGTTATATGATATAATATATAATAAATACGTAATAAATATAATAACACTAAGATACATTTTGTAACACCCTCAGGTGAATGAGGTCACAATACAAATGCTGATCCTGAAGGTATATGTCAAAGAAATTACATTTGGGGGTGTTCTAGCCTCTTGGGAAAGAAACAATTCCCCATGTAATTGTCATTCTTGCACATTTTTTGGCACAGGACCCTAAGAGCACTGAAAGGTTTTCTTTTTCTATGTCCTCAAGTCAAAGATATACCAGCTAATAGTGGAGACATTGAGATATCACGATATGATGGAATGAACAGTTTCTCCTTCAACTTCTTGACAAGTGAATAGTATACCAAGTTGGTATCATGCTTTAGGCTGATGTACTGATCCATAGGCTAGGGAAGGCAGGGTACCTAGAAAAATCTAGATTCGCCATCAAATTCTACAGGTTCAAAATCAGACTGTAACTGAATAGATGAGCAGAAATTGGGTACAGACTGATGCCTGTTTATTAAGTGCTTCTCTTTGCAGTGTACAATGAAAACCAGTCTCAAAAGACTACCAATTTAAGAGGGCTATGTATAAAGATAACATGAATGAATAGCTTGTGAATTCAGTAAATCTGAATCACTTTTAGGTTTTTTTCCTTATTCTAGGATCTTCTGTTTGTTCCATTTGGCCATTTCTGGCATGGATTTTGCTTCCTCATTCCATGTATACCCAAAGCTTTCTATTCAAGTTTAGCTGGAGAATCAGGTGTTCAAGAAGTAGGATCAGTCTTGTCATAGTAATTTCTTGCAGCAACAGTGTCTTCAGTTGATCAACATTAAACTTTCTCACAGTTCTTTCCTGTTTAGTTGCAAACCTGTTTAACCTGTAACCAGTGCAAAGGTGTTGCTTGTAGAAGTGAGGGACTTAAAAGTCTTATGCAGGCCAGCTTAATCAAATTTTTTAGCCAATAGCCCCACTGAGACTAATGCCCACATTCATGGACATACATTCTACATGTTCTATAAAAGCCAGGCTACCTGCATATTGCCTTTCAGAATTA
The DNA here is from genome assembly GCA_013390045.1 of Picathartes gymnocephalus. Lineage (NCBI taxonomy): Eukaryota > Metazoa > Chordata > Aves > Passeriformes > Picathartidae > Picathartes > Picathartes gymnocephalus. The sequence continues at coordinate 79,821 of WEKY01021265.1, forward strand.
ATATCATAGTTCTGTAAGACTTCCAGGAGAAACAGGAGACAAACATTTTGGCCATTGAAATGTTGCACGGGTTTGCAAGACATATGTCCTCTCCAAACAAGGTACTAGGCACAGATCCATTACAGAATTCCTAAATATTTCCCATATGAGCAAATAAGGAATGAACAATTGTATTTGCATTCCTTTATTTTTTAATTTTTATGAGTTTATATAAAAAAACAATTACTTAAAATTTGGATCATGTTTCTTGATACTTTTGCAAATCCATATGGGTGTTTTTGTGTTTTTGCTTTTTTGTAGTCTTGGATTTCAACATCAGTTGTTCCCATGGTAATGTTCAGCACCGTTGTCCAAACAGAGTCTGGTATCTTCTCAAGTGTGTTTTGGCACAATGACTTCTTTTAAGTGATGTAGGTTTGGGTTGTTTTGGTATGGTTTTGTCTTTCAGTATGTCAATACTTAAGCAAGTGGTTGAGATTGCAGCTTATTACACACACTACATCATAATCATATTTCTCTTTTATTTTGTATTACCCAACTCTGTGTTTACATCTGTTGTCTACAAGCACACTGAGCCGGTGCCATCTTTCCTTTGGATGTGTGTGATTAATTCAAAGAGGCACTGACTCATTTCTGAAGCTTTTAGTATCTAATTAAAATTGACATGGAAAAAAATAGCATTTTTTTACTTAAACACCTGGCCAGAACATACATATTGTAACTGTAATTCCTTTCAGCGTCAACCTTAAATACTGAAGTGCAGCTAATCAAAACTCTGTTTGTCCTTCAGATGTCTTTCCTGCTGTTGTGTGTGGATAATGACATACTAGCTTCTCACTTCAGTAGCCAAATTAAACAAATGGAAAATAAATCTGGTTTGGGTAGAACGGAAAACATTTTAGTTAATCCAAAACGAATGAGTTTATTTTTATTTCTTTTTATGCATCACCTGGAAAATCAACTTTTAAATGGAAATGTAACTTCACAACTATAGTTTTACCCCAATTTTGCAGCAACGACACGCATCGTTCTTTTCTGTATTGTTTTGGGGTCTCCAGAACACATTTCTTTTTAAGTGGCATATGACTTTGTTAATAATTACTGTGTTCTGCGAGCATGTTTTTCAGAAAATGTATTATTTGCTACGACGAACACAGCTCCCTAGTCTGCTGGATAGTAAGAGGGGGAAAACCATTTCAATTTTCTCCCTGTGCCAAACAGGAACTCCCTGGAGTTTATTCTTTTCTGTTGAGGGGATTAATTGTATATTCAGCTGTCCTGCGCATCCCGGCAGCTCCTGCTCAGAACCAGCTTCGCCCGTGTCGCAGCCGCGTCCCGCAGCCACCACTGCAGAGCTGCCCCGAGCACAACTCCTCCGCCAGCCCGCTCTGGGAGGGGCGGCCAGCGAAGCCGGGGCCGCCGCCCTGGGCAGTGTCAGCCTGTGCCTCTGCCCGTCCCATCCGAGCTGCCTGCCCCCGGGTCCTTTCGCCCCGCTGAAGTTAACCACCGCAGCCAGCGGCACACCGGGTCCGCGGGCCGCCGCTCTCTACCGTCGGTGCCTTGCCCGCGGCCCTCACACACCGCCCGCAAGGAGACAAGATGGCGCCTGTCTCACCCCGGCGGCCGGGCTCTGCGCTCCTCCCGGGCCGCCCGCCGCCGAACAGAAACCATTCTCTTGATCTCTCCTGCCACGCAGTGGCTGCTTTGGAGAACTGTCGGAAAACCGAGTGTCAGGCCTCGGGTAAATCGGGACGTTTGAGGGCAGATTTAATTCCCCCGCCCCGTTGTGGTCAGTTCGAGGTATAAAACCACCCCCTCTTCCTCAGCTCCGGTTCCATCTAGGCTCGCACATCACCACACTCCCGGGTCAACTCACAGGTTGTTCCCAAGCTCCTCGGCTGTTCTTTTCCTTTAGGGGGAAAATAAACACTAAGAGTGATGAGTGATTTATTCTAACACAGTTGTTATCTGTTAAACTGAGCACTGGAAGCCAGGAGCGGCCGGTGCTGGTCTGAGGCGGCAGGACCAGGAGTGGCCCACAAAACACGCATCAGGGCTACCAAACCCACCCCCGCTCCTGCAGGAGCCGTGTGCCTCCCCCGCAGTGGTGCTGAGCAGCACTGGGCTCCGTGGGCTTAGCAAGCGCTTGTGAGCTCCAGTCTTAAATGGAGAATGGCGTTGCATGGTACCGGCACCACTCTAGGGACTGCCGAAGTTGAAAGCAGAAACAACGGCTAATTATAAGGGAGTTGTCGACCAACAAAAGCAACTCCTATAGGTAAGTAAGTAGCCCTGTATCCTCTTACAGATGATTCAAAGGCAATTAGGCCTTCTCAAATTGGCAATTAGGCCTTCTCAAATTGGCAATTTCAGCACATATTGCTGCAGTCAGGTGAGAGAATCTGCTGCTTCCCTCATTGCAGAGGGTATGAATAAGGGGTCTCTTTTGTTTTGTAATTCACAGAACTGGATTTATGGTATTTATGGTAAAGGAGCCATTTGATGTATTTGTCTGATGAGCTGGAAACACCCAGATTTAATCACTATTCTGACCTACCTCAGAACAGACATCGATTGGGAAATATTTCTGTTTATCAGTCCACCTTATCTTACCTAAGGAGATACACAGAGAGACTACATTAGGCTAGTGCAGATTTACCCCATTGTCCAGGAAGGCTTTTAAGCCAGTGTCTTGCCTTCCATCCCATTTCTAGTACTACTTGGCAGAATGAATTCCTAATCTTCCTTGAAAAGGAATTCTCTCCATTTAAGGTCACAAAATGTATAGTCAGGATGGTATTAATTTTAATTTATATGTCCAAGAATTTTAATTTATATGTCCAATTTTAATTTATATGTCCAAGTTGTGCCATTTCATTTACTGAAAAAAATGAGTTTCCATGCTACTTGAAAAGGAAGACTGATGGCCCTGTGCTTCCAACAATTCACATACACATGTGCAAAACAGATGGCTTCTGGGTTGGCTCATGGACTTCTCCATGTTTCTAGCATCCAGATTGACAAGATGGACACTTTCAATCATTTTTATCCTTAAAATTCATAGATTTCAAAGACTTCACTGCAAAAAAAATTATTTCGATTTTAACACAGAATTATAGAATGGTTGGAACATAACTGGGTCAATGAAGTTCACCTAGGACATTCTGAAAGTTTTCTCTCCCCAATCAACTGATGATTCCAGCATTAGCTGAGAAACACTTACTAGCACTAGAATGAACTTCTTTAAAAAGTCCTTTTTAAATGGATGCACTAAGCCAAACACTTCCCATGTTGCTTCTGCTAATTCTGGAGCTAAGTGTATTTGAAGAGAAATGTATCTACTTAACCTTTGTTTTCTCATTTGGCTGAGTCTACAGTGATCCTGTTTTCCAGGTTTCCAAAATGAGATTTGCTGCTAGATTTTTACTGCAGGGTCAAGTATGATGAAAAAGTATGTTGAGAGAAAGCCAAATCCTTCTTAAAACACAGATGTCTTAAATTTTCCAGATGTCATCCATGTTTAGCAAATAGGCTGGGGGGCTGCATGCTGATGAATCAGTCATGAGTGATCAACCTTTCACGGGTAGACGACTAGTCCTAAGGAAGCACAGAACAGTGAGAATTACCAATTACACGTTTGTATTTGATTCTATGAAATATGCTTGCTGGCCATGATGCATTTCACAGTGAACAAATCTGAACTTCTTAAAAACCTGCAGCTCATTATCACAAATATCAATTTATACAGACCCTTTTTTCTTTCAACATCAGATCCTTTAGATTGGGTTTGGGGGAGAAGTATATATTATTCTGAACCTGCATTGCTGCTGCTGCTAAGCAGTTCAGGCCTCAGGAATGCAAAGAGAGCACCCAGTAGCAGCAAGATATTTAGAAAATACAAAGTCAGCCAGAACTATTTTATGGAAACTTGTGGAGATTAGACCTGGGGACACCACTGACCTTTAGATTTCTGTGATAGGAAAGGAGCATAGTATTTACAGTAAGTATTTGGAAAGCTCTCACAGCTTCCTTGAGACTAAGAAATTGGATTGGCAATATGGACTGCGCTATGACCTTCTTTATACTTCCCAGTGATTGCTGGTTTTTTTCATGACTAACTTTCTGGTACGAACTACACTTAGAAGATTATTCTTATAATAACTAGTGATTTCTTTCATTTGAATTAAAATTCTCTTTAATATAAAAGCTTCCTTTCTCTTCAAACATTGTTTTCTGCTGTTTTAAGTGGCAATTTTCCTTACTAAGTGCAACTTTCTACTGCTTATTTTAATTGTAATGTTTTACTGGCTTATCATTGCTTTTGCAACACTACGTTTGGCAAGCATTGTTCTCCTACACTGATAATATACTGGTATCATAATGACAACATGATCTTATTTTTGAGACAGTGAGCCAACAGGTTCTGTAATACATAAAAACCTTTTTACAGACTACCATTGTGCTTTGCATCAGTGTTGGATATCCGAAACTGAAATTCTGAGACCAAAAGTCTTTTCCTGGCTCTGTCAGAGGCATTTTTGGGTAAATTAGGGACAATACTTTTCACCACATTATCTCATTTTCACTATCAGGTTGAGCCTGTCTGCTTCTCAGGCACGTTGAAACAGCTTGCTGACATTTTTAAAATACTTTAACATATTTGCAAGTTACTTGCAATTACTATTAACTCTATGAGCTGAGTATTATAATATAGAGATGTTAAGTTGTTCTAATATGTATGTTGTGACAACTGTAGATTTACTGCTGTTGTGACTTTTGCCAAACTGTCGACTTAAGGGGTTCTTCTGATGTTTTATAAATATCTATTTTTGTATATATGTAGACATATACCTTAATATGCACAGGGCATGTATTGGCTATGCAGGGCAGTAGTGTCACTACTGGTTTTATTCCTTCAGTTTCTGCTTCCACCTGTTGAACTTCCTCATTTTGCACTTTTTTCTAGGATGCTTGCCACAGATGACCAGTTCTTTCCTGGTTTTATTACCCTGTATTTGAAGCTCTTTCCTTTGCAACTTGGGAGGGCAGAGGAAAAATTTAGAAATGCTGATACCATCACCTGTGAATAAGGCTTTCCTATGGGTTTGTGTTTGGCCAGTTGGTAGAACTGCAGTCATGTCAGCAGTGTATTACTGCACAGCTTTTTATGGCACAGTAACCTGCTTGTCCACACTTGGCTCCCTGTTCTGTAAGAAGGAGAAAATGCTAAGCATTTGGAGCTGACTGATGCTGTGATCTTTACTCATTGTCTACAGAAGAATAAATATGGATACTTCTAAAGGAAATTACATCTTAAAAAAATAGGGGTGTTAGTTATTTTCTTTAGATTTTGTTCTTTGCTACATCTGGCCTGGAGTATACAAAACCTGCCATAAGTCCTTCAGAGGGAATAATGTATCTCATACCAATTAACAGTATGAACAAATGATTGCAAGCAGATGTGTGAGGGCTGCTTCAGACGCTGCTGACCCCTCCATTCAGCTGGCTGTGAGCACACATCTTATTGTTTCCAAGGTGAAATGAGATGTGTTAATTCCCCAGGAGGAGAGATTGGCAGCAGGCAGCTCTGGTTGTCAACCTTTTTAAACTGCTGCTGCTGGTGTTCACAGGGTCAGAAGCAAAATGCAGGTGAATTTCAGCTCTGTAGTGACTGAAGCCGTTGAGGCAAGACTGCTAGTTCAAGAGGTGAAAGGAGACAGAGTCAACAGCCTTTACTCTCAGGGAGATCTGGGTATCAGGGAGGCATTACCAGTAGCAAATTTAAAATGTAGTGTATTTTTTTCTGTGCTAGTAACCATAATGTACATTAATGCACATTTGAGAGGCAGACTACTGTTTTGATTTTGGTGATGATGTGTTATTTAAAAAGTAGATTTTCTTAGGCATATAATAATAGATTTTCTTTTATATGCCCATTCTTTATTGAAGTAATAGTATTATTAAATATTTGTTTAGTCTGTTGAGAGAAGTTACTACGCAAACCAGTTTGTGTTTTGTGATTTACAAAATTTTTTAACTGAAGCATGCAATTCACTGAACTGAATGGAATTACTTAATTAAATGTGACTCGTAATAAGTGGTCCCAACATTTATGTTCAGTCATGTACTTGTCACACAGATTTTCTATGAAAAATATAAGCGGAAACGTGCACTCGCTGTTGGACTTGGCATCCCAGCATGGTTTATTACCAGCATGGTAATAAACTCGAGGTGGTCCTGCTTGAACAGGGATGTTGGACCAGATGCCCTTCAGCAGTCTCTTCCAACCCCTGCCATTCTGTGATTCTGTAGTCAGAAGTCTGGGCGTAATTTGAGCATGAATTCAGCCTGCCATGCTGACTACATGGCATTGACTACATCACAGTTTCTTTTCTGTACCCGTGGCAAGCTTAGCAGCTATCAGTCTTGCATGCTGATTTTGGTTATGAAACTTAAGTCTCCACCTTGAAAATACATATTTGTCACTTTTAATTAATTGCTACCTATGACTTTCAATTTGATCCTCAATGTTCTCCACTCATTAACTTGTCTTCTTGCATAAAACACATAACTTGGGAGTGTTAACTTTAGACTGGAAGTAATGATTTATATGAAATAGTTTCCATTAAGATTATGGCCTCTATGATGCCAGAATTGCTACAGCACATCTGCTTTCAAGGAAAAAGGAGGTGTTCCAAGAATTTAACCAATTCAATCAGTTATTCATCTATGAAGTCTGTAAAGTATTTGACCAGTTTAATTGCAACGAAAGAATAACAGAAGACTTCTCAAGGTAAAATGTGTTTTTCTAAGAAAAGCAGCTATTATTTATATATCATAAATGAGGAGAATAATATGGAAATGAGAAAGAAACTTTTACTGATGTATAACTCTGCAGGGCTTGTTCCCAACAAAGAGGTCATGAACATCCATTCTTGCGTCTTCCATTTTAAAATTAAACAGGACAGGTGACGCTCAGGTTTTCCCAGTATATATGTGATTAGCATGAGTTATAAATTAGTTTTAGTGACAATGCTGACACACTTATTTCACTATTTCTCTGTGTTGCCACAGGTCTTGTGGGACTGTGTAGATACTCTACCTGTCATTTATTATTTGTCTTATCTGCTAGGCATCTTTGCAAGTCTCTCAAAATTAGAGACCATTACAAGAGAAATTACATGTTTAAATAAGGTGTCATCCACTCTCATTCCTTCATTCCTGATACAGTATTTTGAAGTTCAGTGCTAGAGTAAGAAACTTGATAGCTAATTGAAGGTGAGGTAAATAGTGACAGGTGGCAGCTGTTTATTTCAAATAGATGAGCTGCAGAGTAGAAATAAGTATGTAGTGGGAAGCTAGAAGCTAAAACTTCCAGAAAAATGGATGTACTGAATATGCGTTGCCCAGAAAAGAATGAGTGCACATTTTAGGGTAGGCCAAACAACTTTGCATTGTAAACCTGGAGCTTAGTTGCAGCTACTTGAATTTGACTGGGATGTTACCAGTGAATATTCTTTTAAGGATGCAAAGGGATGTTTTTAAACAGAATGAACAAAGCTTTGATGTTCTGTATAATCAGAATAATTAGATCTCCAGTGTGGGGGTGCTGCTGCTGCTGCTGTTTGTTTATATTCAGATATTTCAGTTTCATGACTAGGAAAATAATTAATGTGCTATTTCCTTGGAGGTCTTTCAGAGTGCTGACCAGATTACATCTTTTTTTCCTTGAGAAGCTTTTAAGTGATCTAGCTATACCCAAATATAATTAACCATTCGTTTTGCCTGTTATTGTATTTGCCTGAAAGTTATCTTGCATGATTTATAGATTTATTTTTATGTCAAAGAGATTCAATCACTACTGATTTATTTTTATTTTTCATAGAATGATCGTTTCGCTGTGCAGCGCCGCCTAGTGCACAGACCTACTGCTGCATCCAGGGACAGCTGCGACACTTGGCACGGCTGGGAGGGGTGAGGAGTCTTTCCCGGATAGCTCATGGCAAACAGCGTTACTGAGGTTTCGGGAGAAAGAAGCTTTTTTATTTCCAGCTCTCCTTCTCCAACACACCTGTAGTATTTGCGTTCTCCTGACTTTAAATTAATTCCTAGCTTAAGGATAGTCTAATCTTACTTTCTTGGTAGTCTGTATACTAGCTGCAGGGCCATTATACTACTACCTGTGGATGCTTAATGTGTTATTTTTCTTCAGCACAAGTCCATGGTTGCTGTTTGCAATATAAGAGGCCACAAACTGGAACCCCACATTTCCAAGGTTTGTATGACCAAACACCAGATTTTTGCCACATGGAATGCTTTTTCACATAGTAATTTCTCTCTGTTTATGGAAATGAGGTATACATACAAAGAAGGTAATTTTGAATTTAAGTGTAACATAGCCTTTTTTTTTTTTTTCCCCCGTAAGTAGTAAAGTAAAGATGTAAGTCGTCCAAACCTGCTGTTACAACTGTTCTGGCAAAGTTTCAGAGGAACTTGCAGAGGAATCAAGCTCAGAATTACCAATTTCACGCATTTTCAATTACTGGACTCACTGTTTTGCAGGGTTTTTGCTACTTCTATCAGTGGTCTCATTTAAATTGTGAAAGTTTCTAAAATAATGGTTATTCATCATCGGTACCATCAGTAGAAATTGATCTTTAGTGTGCAAATCCTTCATTTTAGGCTTTTGTAGAGACTACTGAAGAAGCTGTCTGTAAATCAGTTTTTGTTACAAAAAAATCTCAAATCAACAGGGAGAGGTTTCTTTATAAATGAGGTTCTGTGTTCAGTCAGTTTAGTCTATACACAGTAGTTTACAAACAATTATAAAATTAAATGGCACATTTACACTTGATGAAGCAGACAGGTACTCTTTTCAGAAAATATTAATTAACTAAAAAGCAGTCTTTGCAGTGGCTCTGCCTCTAAGTATACATAATAATTCAGAGTGCTATTTATTTAACAGGTGTGGCTACCTAGTGGTGGAGGCAATTGATTTCAATTATTAAATCTTGAAGATGACAAAATTGTAAAAGCAAATATGTGTGTAAAGTCATTCAGTCACCTTCATGAGCGATAAGGGAAGCCTTTTCTTCCCTAAAGCAGGTGCAGAATTTAAACCTATTTTGCCATGAAGCACAGCATGACAGCTACCTGGAAAATCTCCTGCATTAGCCAGTCTTCACACATACTTTGTTAATGCTGTTTTACCATAAACGTGTTCTCTACGCAAACATTAATTCTTCCTGTTAGTTCTGAGTGAAGTTACAGGTTAGAATACTTGATAAAGAGACAAGATTTGTCAAAAGCAGTTGTAATGTACTTTATTAGTTGTGTAGTTGACAGAATCAAGCACAATCCTTCACCTAGTGGAAGAGCAGCAGGCTCCAGGCAAAGTATTAAAGTGATACCAACACACAAACAAGGAAAGCGTAGTCTGTGACAGTGCTGAGCATGAGCAGTCATGCTTCATTACTTGCTGAGAGGTCATCAAAGGACATAGCAAGCTCATCAGTCATATACCATGTATTCCTTGTTCATCTGCTACAGAATGCAGATGGCTGTAACTCAATAACTCATGTATTGTCACTGTATGGATTGAATCTTGACAGAGACAGTCCTTTCTCCCCTTCCATTTGTTGTAGTGTGCTAAATATAACATACTAGGATAACATTGGCTTATATAGATGATATCAGAAAAGTATAGATTTAATTCAGCTGTATTTTAATTAATCTCTTCACTTGACAAAAAATATTTAGCCTGTGTAAGGAGAGAACTCTTTGGAAGTCACTGTCTGTGACAGAAGAGTGATTCGCCAATCCAAGAGCTGATTTTAATTGAATGTTTTGGTACTATATTTTGCCGTGAAGGAGAACAAAATGTGTCATTATTTTTGTGGGGTGAAAGTTCTGTGAGAATCAAAATCCATTTGGCTCACTGCTCCTCTACTATATAAAGAAACCTATCAAGATAAATGTACATACATAAATTTCACTGAGGGAGGTGTGTACTGATGCTTTAGGAAGAAGGAAATTGTGTATAAAAGATTATTGAAATCAATGGGAATCTCACCATTATTGTTGCCATATGCTTTGAGTTGAGCCCTACATTTTCCAATCCATAGATAAGTATACAGATACAAAGCCCTTTATTCTTGTAGATCCCTCTTGAATTTATTACATGTAAGAATCCACTCCAATGACCACTGCAGGATAATGTACATGGTATCTTTTCAGGTATCTTAGGAAAAAAAACATTCTATTTTGTTAACTTCTCATTTTGCTCTGAAAAGATTATTTTCTTACCCTTGCCAATTTGCTCTGAAAGTGTTTCTTTAGGAGTATGCCAAAGAAAAGGTCTGATTGAAGTACTGAACCTCAGTTCTACTCTGTATCATCTTAAGCAGCACAACTTTTGCTTCTCTTCATGTGATTATTTATTTCTAATTTGTTGCCTGTATTTCAGTTTTGTACGTTTGGAAACATATGCCAGGTCTGAGACTATCAGCAAGTGTTGTCAGTTTGTACTGTGATCATTTGGGAGCCTTGCACCTCACTATTTTAAGTAAGTCAAAGTCTGATAGGCTAGAAATAAAGAAGCTAAATGTTTTCAAATCAGTGGAGGTAACTGTCAAAAAAATTTAAATAGGTGTTGTAAAATATCCTTTAAATCTTCAAGGAACAGTTTGCTTGTCATTGTACACAACTTCAAGAAGATTCGAGTTCTGCAAGGAATTGAATCAAAAATATTCTTATTGTATGAAGAAATGCCAGGCCATTGCTTATGTATGTACATTGCAGATGTATGTACATTTTAAATGTATAAGCTGGACTGTGTGACAACAGTAATGCAGTCGGAGTAAAATTCAGGTAAGAGATAACTGTGAATCCTGTAGTACCAGTCCCCATTCTACCACAAAGAGAATGATTTGACCTCTGTATTTAGAGCCTCTCTTCAGTTCCCTCCAAACTGAGCATGCTTGAAAAGGCTTTTTCATGCAGCCTGTGTGGCCAGGTTACCCTTGCCTGGTGCAGAGAGCTTTGATTGTTCACCTCACCCTTGGAGCACAGCTCAGTGTTGCTGCATAGGCAGACAGTACTGTATATGGAAAATTACATTTCTGAATTACACCTTTTCACTTATCCACATTGAATTTCACCTGCTCTTTTATAACCAGTCTCATTATACCATGACATTCCTCTGCAACTCTGCATAGTCAGACACAGTCTGTACTGTGCTCAGAATCATGAGTGACATTCATCACCTTTTTTTTCATTCCTTTCCAATTCAGTTTTAAATCATTTGAAAACAAACATACAGAATGCAAAGACTGGAGTACTCTACAAGTCACCTCCCTCCCATGAGATGCAGTGCTACTACCTGTACTGGAATAGGAAAATCCTCTTTGCTTACTTTGTTCCTGACCATTAGTGTTCTGCTGATAATAGCATCATGAGAATATTATACCTGCTGAATCAATTTACATAGTATCTGCCATCATCCAGTAATACAATCCTTTTGTACCATTTATTATTCATTTTTGCTGACAATTTAAATGATCGGTAAGAAAATGTTCTAAAAGAATACCTTGGATGCTATTTAGAGATTTTTGACAGCAGTCACACAATCCAGCTAGTCCTTTGCTATAATAAAAAAAATACTTATGGTATTTTATATTCTACCATTGAAGATCAAATAAAGGAAACTTTGAAAAGGATATCTATTTTATGGACAACATATCCATTACAAGGTGAAGAAACAGCCTCCTTTATACAAACTAAGAATTTTCATTATTTCCAACTGACAAGATCTTTTTTTATTGGATTATGTTCCATCAAAATAAATTTTTATATAATAGTAGAAATTGAGAATAAATAACTATTTTTTGACCTTTTCAAAAGTAAACAAATTATTTGGCCATATATTGTGCCCATGATATATTACTGAGCAGCAAATAATATTTTTTGAGCATAACTCAACCAGAAAAAAAGGCAATATCAAGAGCTCAAAAATTCATAACCTCTATAAAGGCCAAGTGATACAATATTGGTAAGATGAGGATACTTAGTATGCTAGTATATAATACTTTCAAACAGAAACAAGCAGAAGGGTGTTGGCCAAATACTTCAGACCCTCTATTTTTACTTTTTTGATATGTTTTAGAAGCTATAAGCAAATAATAAATGTTCTAATAAATGTGAAAATTCACAATTTCATTGTGGAAGTTTGGTCAAATATAACATTCTTCATCAATATTTACTTTTTCAGCTTTTCAAAAACAGATCCACCAGTAGTAATTCTGATTCACCAAAGCACCTCTGCTTTGAAGGAAACAAGTTCTCAAAGCAAGGACACAGCCTATTTAGCACAAACTATTGGGTCTGCCTTTAGCTCAGTATTGGTGACATCAGTGTCATCAGACTATTCCTAGTTCCAAAGATTCATATATTCCTTAGTGTTCTGGTTTAGGAATGGTGCTCCCCAATTTAGTACCTCCACTGAGACTCTCCAAACCAGGCTGCCATTCACTCGGCTCCCCCTTCCCTTCTTCTCTGTGAAGACTGAACAGGAGAATTAGGGGCACAAAAGGCGAAGATTACAGGCTGAGAGAAAAACAAATTACTGAGAACAGCAATGAGATAAGAAAACAACCAGTAACAGCAGCAGAATAATAAAATACTCTCCTCATACCCAAAAAATTACATGAGGCATTCTCAAATAATTTCCATGTCCTAGACTATGCCCCCTCCTGACTGCTGTAAAAATTAACCCTGTCCTGGCTGGAACCAGGACACTTAGTCACCTACACGATTCATACAGAACATCCTTTCCTGGATGAACTCATAAACAAACATGCCATATGCAACAAACAGTGTCTTACTTTTTGAGTATTTATGCAACTCAGCCTAAACAAAATAGTTCTGTTATCAGTCCACAAGATGTATTATGTTGTTGTTGTTGTTATTTTATCAGAAGTTTTCAGACTCAACAAGAAACCAAGTTATATCACATCAGATAGCAGATTATTATTACCAAAACTACCTGAGAAAATCTCTTAGGTTACCACCACTTCTTATAATCTATCGTATCTTCTAACAAAATCAGTTTGATAGGCATTGTAAAAGATGTCAATCAATTCTGAGAGATTTGTATCCTTAGCTACCCCTTTCTAGGAAATCATTTGAGCTCTTCTCAGAAGCTGCATATTTTCAATGGGTAGACACTCTGTGGTTTATACCTATCTTCTTGTTTATTAGGTAAGTATTTCTCTTCCACAAGAGTTCCTTGAATTCAGAGCCATGGGCCTGCGTGAAGTGATTCTTCAAATGTGTCCACCGTTAAACTGATGTATTTTATATTTCTCTCTAGCTGTATCAGGTTTTTCTGATCTATTCCAAATTTTTAGAGGTAGGTGCAAGTAGGAATAAACACAGAGGGGAGATAGGGCATTCAATCCCATACTGCATTTTTAAGGAAACTTTGCTTGGCAGCATTTACTGCAGTCAGTGATAAATCAACAGAGTAAAAATTAGTGGTCTTTTAACACTATTTCACCACCATACTCTGTCTTCCATAATGTTCACACGTGTGCCATAACCTAACCTTCTTTGTAACATTCTAAAGGTCTGTGTCATTTTTTAAGAAATGTTGCAGTAATTGGTCTTCACTAGTTGGAGTTTACCCTGACTGACCGTTTGTTGAAAAGACAAGCACATGGTATTAAGCAGTGTTCAAATCACTGAGGAAACCAGAGTCTAGATATTAGAACTTAACATTATAAATCAGGAGGGAAAAGTACTTCAAAGACATATTTCCTAAAGATTACAGCATTTATGAATGCAGGTCCCTTTAGGAAATTTGCAAAATTTATGCTCTTAGATCCCATAGAACACCTTTGAAAATCCCAGCTCTCAAGAGGAGACAAAATCCTGTCCCATGCATCTGATGTGATGTGAGCTACACTTAACCCATCGGGGGAGGGAGAAAGGAATTCAAGGTGTTCTTGACAGAGCAGTCCTTTATCCTACGCTGAGCAAGCACCCTGCTGATCATCAGAGTAACACCAGGATTTAGAGCTGATCATGATGGGAGTAGGTGACCTATCAAGATGCTTATATAGTATGCATACCCTTCAAGAACGCTAAAATCTTGATAGTCAGTTTATTAGTTTCAGGCCCAGTTATTAGTATCAGTAATACCTGTCTGACCTTTCTGCCTCTTAAGGAGAAACAAGCAACTGTGCTGCTGCCACTGATGCTTGTCTACTTTACAAATGTACTGATAGTCTTGTATTGATTGCTGTGGCTGGAATTCTGGCTGGAATTGTTCCCTCCCATAGCTACCTGATGAGTCCATCCTCTGTGTATGAGCCCTTCATTCTGGATTCTCACTCACTGCACAATGACTTTACAGCCTAATCGTTGAACTCTGGTCTCTGGTCTTGAGACTATTGTTATTACTCACTGGAATAGGAAACAAAAACCAGTTCCTGTCAGCCAGGAACTTAGGACACTTCCTGCTGCAGTGTTACAGGTTGAACCACCATGTTTCCTCACACATGCTGTATTTCTGGCTTCATTTCCCTGTGTAAATGCCTAGGAGCAAGTATTTCTGCACTAGGAAAGATGGAGACAGCAACATCCTCACCCAGCTTTATAAACTAACAGTCAGGATTGTCTCTTGAGAAAAGAGTTTGGACTCAGACTGTGGAGGAAGCTGAACACAAGGCTTGTATTTTTTGGGGGAGTGCTCTGACTGGTAGAGTTGTACTGCCAACAATCAGCACACCCAGCAACAGCTGGGTTAGTTTTGGAAAACTAAAGTAGCTACACACACATTTTAAAACTGAAGAGGGGCACCTAAGATTCCTTTTACCTAACTCCATGTGCCAACGGGACAGATCTCCTTAGGAAATTGATGTGCCCCTCCCCTTACATTTGGATCCTTATTAACTTACGTGGGAGCTGGGAGGTTACTTGCATAGGCAACAGCAGGCCTGGTAATGCTCAGACAAGGGTTGAAAAAACACAATGACGAAGGCAATGGTCACAAAAGGAAGCACAGGAAATTCCATTTAAATATAAGAAAAAAACTATTTTACTGTGAGGATGCTTAAATACCTCTTGGGGACTCTCCATCCTTGGAGATATTCAAAACCTAACTAGACAAGATCCAGAGGAGCCCTTTCTAGTGGATTCTATTTTTTGCAGGGGATTTAGACCAGGCGGTCTCCAGAAGTCCCTTCCAACTTCAATTATTCTGTGTTTCTGTGAACACTGAGAATTTGAAGGCCAAACAGAAAGGCAGACTCTGACCCCAAACTCAGCTTTTTGTTCTTGAAACTCAGATAAATCCTATTTTTAGTACCCAAATCCTCACTGAGATCAAAGCAAAGAAAACCAGCTGTGAGAACTTCCTTTACACTTGCATGTATTTTCTTTCATGCATTAACATTGTTAAACGTAAAAAGAAATGTGTGTGGTGTGGGGGTGTATGGGTGTGGGGGTGGATGGGTGGGTGTGTGTGTTAAAAAAGAAACAACAAAAAGAGGGAGGGAGTTGTCTTTTAAAAAAGAATTAAACCCAAGGGCTGGAAAGCTCAGAGCAGTTGAAGTCAGAAAGGAAACTTGCAAATCTATGCTTTGTACAGATTTTAAAGCATGAAATAAGTGGAGATGGAAGAGCTACACAGAAAAAAAAAGGAAAGTTAAATAACCTTCCACCATTACTTCCATTTCCTTGGCTATAGTACAATAAAGGACTAGTTAGCCAATTAGCCAAACTGGCAAAGAAGCCATAACTGGTGTTGTGGGGGGAGTATGCACAGTTATGATGAAGAAATTTTCCATATTCGATTCACATAGCTGTGAATGGAAGTGAGTTCTAAAGTTTGAATTATTTTTTTCTTTCCTTGGAATTTAAATTACAGAGTACTAAATACATATCTTTGCTTTCTTGCTCAATTTCACAGCTTATCTAATGCTTCAAGTGTGTTTAATAAACCTTGTTGTTGGCAATCAATCACTACTGGAAGTGAATGCAAAAGAGGGCTGGGATTAAATGGATAGCTACACACTGGAATTCTCTGTTTGCAGCGAAGTCATTACATTTACACAATGCATCCATTACAAGTCATTAAGAGAGAAAAAATAAATTCTGATCAACAGCTTTGCTTCCACATTTTTTTATTCAGAATGGTTGTTCAAATACAGATTTTATTCTGAATAGTTTTGGGAAATGGGAGAGTTATGTTTAGAATGAGTAAGAAAAAAGTAATTATGTATTTTACATAGTGTAAAAAATAGTTATATAAAATTTTAATGAAATTCCCTGGTCATCTTTTCTCAGTCCTTCGATAGTATATTAATATCCTGGGTTGAAAAGTGATTTTTTCCCCTGCAAGGAACTTGACAGCTTCCTTCAGGTATGAGAGAATCAATTAGCTGGCTAGTTCTAAGATGGACACTCTGTTTAGCCACTTAAGAAGCTGAATACGCCTCTGTGATTCACATTTAAGAAAGAAGAAGCCCAGGAATTGCTCTCTTGCTTCCAGCTTCTGAACAGGTAACAGGGGGCCCGCGTGGCCTGTGGGGGCTGGCTGCGCCCAGGCCAGGGCCAGGCCCGTTCGATCAGGCCCTGCCAGCTCTGCAGAGCCCGACCGGGCTGGGCCAGGCAAGGCCCACTTGGCCAGGCTGGGCGCAGCTGAGATCCTGCTGCAGCTGAATACTGGCCTGGCTGCTGAGATCCTGCAGCCCCTGCCTTCCTCTCTCCCTGGGAAAAGTTTGCAGCAGCTTCAGGCACTGCCCAGCAAAGATCATGTGACCAACAGCAGAGCCCAGGAGAGATACTAACTCTCTCAGTGCACAGATGAAACTTACAGACATCAATCCTCTCTCCAGTAAGAGGAGGAGAAGGGGTGAGGACACATGACGAAATGAACGTGGAGACCCCGAGGTCAGTGAAGAAGGAGCCCAAGCCCAGAGGAGGAGAAGGAGGAGATGCTTTAAGCTGAAATTCCTTTGTAAGGCCATGGTAATGGACTATGATATATTAGACCATTCCTTGTAACTCATAAATGCAGCTGGGGGGATGCAGTGTTCTAACTGCAGCCTGAGCAAAGGTACCTGTGCTGAAGCAAGCAGATGTTGAAGTAGCTGTGGTCTAAGGAGAAACTTGAACAGAGAGAGAGGTGGGGAACCTTGCCACAGAGATGAGAGAGATGAGAACCCTTGCTCCAGGGATAGGAGAAACCTTGCTTCCAGAAAGAAAGAGACAAGAAGACCCTTTGCTTTTCTACTAGAACAGCTCATCCTTAAAATAGTACCCCAGTAGACAGAGATGAGCCCTTGAAAGCCGTTGTGGGAGGAACTGTGTGTCGAGGGAAGGGACTTTCACATTGCAAACAGATTTCCTTCTCTGGGCGGCTGATTCGCTGTGATATTGGAGCCATGAGAGACCTGCGTTCTTGTGAAAAAGTCTTCATGGCATGGCAGGAGAGACTCCTCTCCCTAACTGAACTGAAGAAAGACTGTTTTAGAGGTGGTCTGACTGAAAGTCTCAAGTTTTGTCTCTTTACGTTGTTGGTGGGAAGGAGAAAATGAAGTGGGGGGAGGAGAAATGTTCTGAAAGTTAATTCTGATTCTTATTATTTTTCTTTTAGTTCTCTTAATAAAACTGTCTTTATACCTTTTAAGGTTTTGAGCCTGCTTTGCATTTCTCCTAATCCTTATCTCAAAGCAGAAAATGAGTAAATAAGTTTAGTGGGTACACTGGTGTTAAACCAAAATGCTCAACCCACTACATTAATTTGGTGCCTTGTGTGAGGAGGCGAACTAAAACCAGTACATTAATTGGTGTTTCCGCCCAGTTATGGAACCTAACCTGCTACAATTAATGTATGTCAACAAAGCATTCCTCTACATAATGAAAACTGTTCAAAAAATGTTATTCTTTATAAAACTTCAGGTAAAGGAAATGTCTCTCTTCTGGTTTTGGTTCAATCTTGTTACTTTATTATTATTTCTTATATTCCTTCATATCATCCTCCAAATAGTTTCTTTCTGGTCTTTCTGTTTGACTCCATGGAGATGTGCATTTGATTACAAATATCTCATAAGATGTAGTTCAGAAGGATTGAAGGAAATCAAACTATAGGCATTGGGTGTGATCAATCTTTGTAAGAATTCCTTCTTGATGGAATGGAACAACTTTGATACAGAAGGGAAATATCAGATGGGTAGTGGGACATTTCAAGAACTGAAAAATAACCTGAGAACTCTCTTATGCTGATTTGTCGTAAAGAAAGGTTGTGAAATGAATCAGTTAAAGAAATAGTAAATGACTGCAAGGCCATGGAAAGGTCATTCAAGAATTTTAAACATGAAATTCCTCACTTGAAAACTGTGGTGTTTAACCCAACATTTCAGTCAACCAGGAGAACAGAAGACGACAGACACGTCACTAGTTTTTTAAACCTACTAATCTCAGGGATTATCTGAGGAACTACTTGGGAGTACCCAAGGTCTGACTTTCATGGGTGGCAAAATAATTTAAATTATTGTAAAATAGAACAAGTAGAAATTTGAGTAAATTAAAATATGAAGGAAAAATCAATATGGTGTTTGAGAAAGGAATTTGCATAGCAAATGTAGTAATCATGAGGTTGAGCTGGTGATTTTTACGTATTTGAACTTTTGTAGAAGTTAACTTCTCATGGATTGGGAGCAAAGATAATCCATGGACAAACAACTGGATGGGAGATCCAAAAAATTTATGATTTTCCACAAATAATAAAGAAAATAGCATTCCATTGGATCTACCACTGTCCAGATTCTGCTGTCACAAATGTCAAGCTAGTCACAAATGACAGTATAAAGATGTATACTGAAGCAGGGAAGTTTGCAAAGATAAGAGATTTTGCATTGAAGTCACAACTAAAGCAGACAGCAAGGAGTTGAAGTTTTAACCAATGCTGAGCAGCCAGACAGTCAAACCTCTCATACAATGTATGCTTATCAAATTCAAACACAGGCATTTGAAAGAAAAATACAAAACAGAGAGCTCTTAGCTGTAACTACTCATGAAAGGGATCTTGGAGTTATTTGAATAGGCACCACCATGCCCTGTGGCAAGAAAAGACAATCTGAACATTACAATTATTTCCTTATGAAAAGAATAGAGAACAAACCAGGAAAACATCATGATGCTGTTGTACCAACCTTGAATCTCAAATACGTGCACTTCTAGTTTTTGATCTCCAAGACCAATGTAGTAGCACTAGATAAGATACAGGTAAGTTAAGCAGTAAGAATTAGAAATAATGAATAGGTTCTATTCAAGGAAGACCAAATAGTACATTTCTTCATGGAAAAAAAGATGATTAAAGGTAGAGAGAACATAAAATCAGTGGTATAACTGTGGTGGGTCATTGTTTCTCAGCAGCACAAAAGCTGTACAGTAATTTGAAACAAGCGAAAGGAAACATTTTCTTTCACACATCACTTAGTTGTACAGACCACTGAAACAGATGGACCTTTGATCTGACCAGTGTGGCAGTTCTTACAGTCTTGTGACTGACACTTTTTTTCTGACTGTGTTCAGTGTCATGTTGAGGCAACATCAGTTGAGCAATATGAGAAGCTCAGTATAAAAATAACATCCTTTTCAAAGTATTCTTTCCATTTGTATCTACCACCCCTCTCTACTGTGACAGGCATTGCCAATAGCTAAAAATATGCAAGCACATAAATAACATCAGTGCCAATCATGTGGCTGTGATCTGCATGTACCATACTTGTCCACATCATTTCTGTTACCAGTTTTACCAATTCATAATTGGCAACTCCTCCTCCCAAGTATTCTGGTAAAAGTATGGCCTTGCCACATACACAGAAAACGAACAAAATCAGGCTGTTATTATATCAAATGTAGAACTATGAACTCTTCAAAGACACCTCACTAAGTACACTCTAAGGCCATTCCTAACAGAAAGAGGAATCAATGAAATGGTCTGATCATTACTGTAGGAGCATTACAGGAGAAAGCCAGTTTTGAAATGAGTAGTTACAAGATACAGAAATTCAAACAAGTCCCTTTATAGAAGGGCAGGAGGAGCAAATTTTGCAATGCAGATGTATCTGTCAGTGCAAACATGGTATTTTCTGCATTCTTTTAAATGGCTTTGTTTTTGGAAGTTACTAATTTATTTTCACAACACAGCTATCTATAGGGTAAATCTATAACAACTGTGATTATGTCAGAAAGCTTGTGTATTTGGAATATGGTAGCATATATTATAACACATTACAGTGGCAGCATACGTAGGAAATCAATTCATTGCATTCCTCCAGTTCCAGTGACTGCTGAACTGTGGCTACAGAAAGATACAAAAGATGAAAATGGTTTTCCTCTCCTCAAAGAACTGCTGTTAAGAAAGCTAAGACACCATTAGCTGGTGCCTAGGAATTGATGTAGAAAGATAAGAACTTCCTACTTTGTGCATTCATTTTTTCAAAAGAACCATTAGCCTGTCTATTCTTATCTGCACGTTTATCTGAAGAAATTGTCAACATGAGCCCACAAATTTCTTTAAGGAGAATGCACTGTGCAGAAATAAATCAACAGCAAAATCAGACACTAGACTGAAAAAGTGCATAAAATGACTCTGTTTTTAATATATGCTAAAATATGCCTTTTGCTATTTAGGATGAATAAATTAAACGGCTATTTTCCATGTAACCCTCTGACCTCCTAGGGGGTTATTTTCAGTATAGTGTTTTGGAGGGGAAAACAAATCCCTCAGGATCCCTGAGTACTTCTGCTATGAAAGATCTGAACTGAGATAGCTGGAGGCAAGAAACAGCACAGTTCCCAATTCTGATACCATTCAGTGTACTACTATTAGAAAAGTGCCATTTAACTGTCCTTTCAAAAACATCTCCTCTTTAAATGGCTGAAGTCTTGTTTTGCTGACAAGTTTTTGTTTCATTTTGTGAAATGCATGGATTTGAGTTTAAACTACTACAAAATTGCGTCATATGTCCTGTGCTTAAAATG
The DNA here is from genome assembly GCA_013390045.1 of Picathartes gymnocephalus. NCBI lineage: Eukaryota > Metazoa > Chordata > Aves > Passeriformes > Picathartidae > Picathartes > Picathartes gymnocephalus. The sequence continues at coordinate 100,875 of WEKY01021265.1, forward strand.
CAATTGATAAACAAATCTTGTATCTATCTCCTATTAAACTCATGTTTCTGATTTTCTCCCATACTGTTACTTTTCCCATGACCACGCCTTCATCACAGTTTGTGGCTACAGTGGTTTCTCTATACAGGTATTTTGCAATATTATCAGGGATCTTCTTTCCCCCTTGCCACTCTTCATGCTTACAAAGAGGCTATACTGAACTAAATGACAAGGTTATGTGCTGGAATCCCCAAAAAGTCACTTCCTGGGAAAACTGAGAACAATATTTGCAGTGTGAAGAAGAGCACCATACATGGGATAAACCAGAGGCTGATACATGCCAATTGATAGGGGAAGGCTTTCAAGGCAAGTATAAAACAGGAAAGAAAAGGATAGGAAAAACCTCTGAAACTGTATTTGGCTTGAGGGGGAACCAAGTTGCAAGCACAGAGATTAGTCTTATAGCAGGGAACATGGTACAGCAGAGATTTCAAACTAGTGATAGCTATGAACAGGATGGCAGGTGGACATAACCTAAGTACAACATTTGGGTGTGCTGAAAGGAATTGGGAGGAACATAGTAGACATATAAAGAGGGCAGCTGTAGGAGTAAAGGAGGGTGATGAGCTTGACTGGATCCATGATTTCCTCAGTGAGAAGGTTAGGGAAGTGACTTAGTGCTGGTCCATGTCATATATAAAAGGTAACACAAAAGTATAAATCAATCCCAATGATCTGGGATTATGAGAAGTGAGAAGCACAGAGGAAAGCAGGAAGGGATCAAGGTTTCAGCTTTACTGACTGGAATTAGGGTTTGTTTTCCTTTATCTCTAGTTGCCCCAGAATACTCTCATGGCTGCAAAGCACTGTAAGATATTTAGGTGATCAAGGCTCTAGGGTGGCTATTTCAGGGGACTTCAACAAATGCCAGCTGGCAATTCTATTGTCCCCATAGATGCACATTAAATTGAATGGCTATATTATAACACATATCTGAAACAGTAGAGAATGTCATGACATCAGGGAACCTCAAACACCTATCTACCAGAGAGCAGATGTTTACAAGATTTTTTTTATGCAGAACAATTCAGAAAATTTAAAGAATTCTCACCATACTATTTTAGTCAGTATTAAACATAAACACATAGAACTGTGATATATTCTTATAGATTATAAATTGTCTCATAATTATTTTCTCAGGTTCTGTTACTAATGAAAGCCATAAATAAACACAAAGAAGTCCTGCATGTTAATTACTTTAGACAATTGTTAGTGAATATTTAATATCTATTATTCTAATAATATAATATAATAACTAATTTCTATATAGTGACAAGCTGCAGTCATGATTAATGAAATGATATGCATTTACACTGTCTTTGGTAGTAATGTCCAAGAGTGGTCCTAATTGTACTTATTTAGGACTATTCATTCTCCCTGTGGATTTAGTCCTACTGTCCTGCACCAGGCAGTGCACAGCAGAGCCGTGTCACTGCTGTCATCCCACACTTCAACACCCTGGGGCGTGAAAGCTGCCAGACCCCCTTTGCACCTCACTGCTCCGGACCTTACTGGCACACGCGTCATTCCCAACCTTCTTCCTCCTGCACATCCGCTGATAATCCCCACATGCCTCTAATGCCTTTGCCCATTAGTCACAGGAGTGTCTCACTTGAGAGCTCTGAGGCCACCCATGCTCTGCAAGAGACCCTCGTAGTAGATTAGTACATTGGACTACTAAGTTTGACTTCAGCATCCATGTTGCCTTGCAGAAGAGCATTCTGTCACTTTCTTCAAGGAGATACGAAAAAAGAACAATTTTAATTGTTTTGATCATCCCACCTACTTGCTGGACTTCTTGCTCCTCAGTTCTCATTTTGGAGGGGACATTAAACAACTGACCCTTGCTGACTTTCTTCATGCTTTTCAAGATGTTACAGATGTTTGCCAAGTCCTATCTCGGGTGTTAGCCCAAATCCTATCTCTGGTTTAAGCCAGAAGGGAGGTACCATATGTGGAAAAAGAGGAGGCTAGGATGAGAATGAAGAATCAGAGGAATTTCTATATTACTACTGAGGCAAACCCATTCCATAAAAATTTAGGTTGTTTTTTCTAGGTGACAATATGAATAAAACCTCCAGTTCTGCATTTGGTCTACTTAGCTTTGCTTTTAGCTAGAGAAGGGATGCAAAGTGAGGACAGTGCACATTTCCCTCCCTAAATGCTTGGCCCCTGTTACTGCAGAGCTCACCCACAGAGCCTGGTGTCAGGTTCTCACCTCTGCTTTGTTGGCTTCATATGCAAAATGGAAGACACTAGAACCAGCTTAGATAATTAGTAAAGTAATCCCTCGAGTAGCTGGATGTGCTCCCAATCTGTTTATATTACTTAGTTGCAACTTGCACCACAATCATTTCTATTCTGTGCAAGTCTCGAATTACTTGCATCTCTAAGGCCATCATTGTCACAAACACTGAAGTGATTCATATATTTTAAAATTGGAAAAACCAAACTTATATTTGAATTGCTGTTAGTACAATGGCTGATTCTAAATTACTTCCTTCAGAAAACTCACCTTCCTCCTTTTTTTTCAGGACATTTTTTTATGTTTCTGACATATTTTTACATTTATTACACTTTATTACAGATGTATACAGACATATCTTACACAGATGTATTGTCACTTTCACTAGCTTTTGTCCAGGAACCTGATCCTAAATTTGCACACATCTGGTTCAGTTGTCCCAGATGACTGTTCCAACTGAAGTACCAACCTGCTGAGACTCTGTGTGTGTGTGTGTGTGTGTGTGTGTGTGTGTGAATATCCACCTACCTGTGTCCATGTGCTGCTGTCTTGTTCTGGCTCTGACAATGTCCCTTCTCCATCGCTTTTTGTCTTTCTCCGTTTTTACTCTAAATCTGTCTACATAGTTCTTATTTACACAAATTGGAAACACCTTTAACAGTTCCCACATTCATCTCAGCATGTGCCTAAGGCAATGAGGAATTTATTTTAATGAGAGCATTGCAGCAGATAGTAATTTTTAGGTGATTAGGTAGAGATATAATAGAAAAGTTGAGGTAGTTTTTACCTTTATGGGTTTCTGATGGACTTTCAAAGCTTCCTGGAAACAAGGTTATGATGTAGATCTCATACTTCCTGCCTCTCTAACTATTGCTTTCTCAAAAGACCATCAAATGTATGGGTCTAAGAGAAGCCTGTTGTAGTCTGAGTTATGGATAAAGTACTGGAAACCTTATTTTAAAAAAATACATGGGAGCAAAAGTTAGGAATAGGAAGTCTGCCAAAGAAAAAGGAAAAAAAGAACTCAATAACCTTTACTGAAAACTTTACAAACACAGTCAACAGGCAAAATAATACATGTAAAAATAGAAATATGTACTGCATAGGGAGAGTCAGCACAATTTAGATGTCTTGGAGTTCCCCTCTCAGAAGAGGGGAATTTTCACTGCTGGATGAATAAATGACCCAGGCATGTTCTCTGCATCAGCAGTGCTTTGAAATTCTTCAGTCTTTTGATAATGAGGCCTACATATTTAGACAAAGCATAGCATTTCTAGAGAGGCATACAGGAATTCAAAACAAATACAGATTTTGCAGGACTGTGCAGTTGCAGAAAACTCTTAAAAGGAAGCTTTGCTTGGAAGACAAAGGTCTTTTCAGTACTATGGAAATTAAGACAAAAATAGGGGTTGAAAGAAAGATGACATTCCTGTTGAGGGGATTCATATGCACATTACGTAGGAGGAAGAGTCACAGATCTTAACTGCTGACTTTTACAGGTTCATGTTTGTGGTTCAGGTACAAGAACACGGCTACTGCTTCTCAGGGATCTGTGGCAGGATGTGAAAGCTGAGTGGCAGCATCTGAGCCATTGTTCAGAGGGTATGGCTGCAAAAGAGTGCATGCTGCAGGAATCTGAGATTTTGGAGTGCAACAAATGGATCTGCAAAAAAATAAAGCTCTTCAGAGCAGTCCCTTTTCTGTTTCTGACCCTGTTCAGTTTCTTAAAATTTGTTAACCATAAGGATGCCAGAATTATAGAATGTGGCATTAAAACTACTTTTATTCCTGATGTTACATTCTTCCACAGTGTGCTAGTTTACAATATACCTAAAAGGCATATTACAGGATCTTACAGACACAGAGCAGTATCAGAAGTTTATGTTGGGTTGCTTGTTTACTATGCAGCCTTGCTTCTTTCAGAGCTGCCTTACTATTTATTCCCATAGATGTGACCCTGTATTTGGATGTATCTGAAGGGTCCCATTTAGGAGGTGTAGGTCAGAGCACAGCCAGGCTGCCTGACCTGCTCATCCATCGGGTCTTGAACACTGTTTACAGCTCAAAATTTTAAGTGAAAGTGTCATTGCTTGTCTTAAAAATGCAGTTATTACAGAGAAGCACTTATGAGCTCACAGATATTTGGAAAGCTGGAATAAGCCAGAAGCAGCTGCCAGTAGCCTTCCCAGATGTCCCAGGCTAAGCCATGCCTTCTACATCAGCACCTTCAGTAAGTGAACCTGTCTGTTTCTGACCCTGATGTCCTTATCCATTTCTTGACATTCTTCCAGGCTCTCTGAGTTATACACAGCTTTTATGCACAGAGATTTTACATTGACTCTGTAAACATTACAAGATATCCTAAATAGCATCAGTCCTGCTCTTGATTTCCCACAATCCTCTAAGATCAACACTGATCAATAATTCCTTTTGAGCTATGCCTGTCACCTCAAATCTGACCCATGCAATGTGAGCTTTCTTCACAGCATACAATTTTGACTTTCCAGAAAAATACCTGAGAACCATCCATGTATATCTGCACCACTACCCTTATGAGCAACTTTGTAATTTAACAACAAATTAAACATTTTTCTGCCTAGAGCCACATCAGCTGCTACTGCTATGAGCCCATCTTGTAATTCTTTATTGCATTCTGTGTGAGCATTTATTGTCTGTGACTGATGTCAGATAAACCAGTCTACTATTATCTGGATTCTCGCTTGTCCAATTTGAATACTTATAGTCAGTCTTCACGTCTTGCAGAATTCCTGCAATAATTTAAGATTTATTAAAAGTTAATAAGGTTTCATGCTTCCTGAGATCACACATGCAAACCTCTTTAGAACTCTCAAATTCAAGTTCTTTAGGAACTGCATACTTGAATATATTTCTCTCTAAGAAAAGTTGTTTAATATCCTTCTCAATAATAATCAGGAAAGCACTTAATCATCATCATATGATAAAAATACATCACACATTCTTTCAAATATAGAACAAATTTATTTATTTAACAATTGTATTTTTTTTTTATCAATATCAACATTTGAAAAAATCTTTATATAATAGCCTTATAATAGTGTTAAGATTTAGGAAACAAGAGCTGTTCCTAAAACTACCAACCATGCATATTTCTTTACATTCTTATCCATTTTTTCTGTGCTTCACAACTTGTAATGGTTGCTAGGTTTGCTTTTGGTCTACTATCTGTTTATTTCAAATGGCTGTGTTTGCTTCTCCACTAAACTAGAAACATATTTTTTCTGAATCTCCCCTCTTTCTTGATCACAATATTCTGACTCCTTTATAGACATCTTCTTCTCTATAGCCTCCCCCTATTATGATAATTTTTCTATTTAATTTTTTCTTTTCACTCATTCATTTTCCACAGCTTTTTGGGGCACAGGTCAGAATACATGACTTGGGAAGCAGAAGACAGTGAGTGTCCATGTGTATATTTAGTATGGATTGTAACCTTGTGTGCACATACTGACTATAGCCATATCTATATACTCAGGTGAGCACAGACTTTCATTCTAGCAATAATCTTCACCATAATAAAGTGTGAAATTGTTCATTTGCCTAACATTTTTTTTTTGTCAGGAAATAGTTAGCTAGGAGTTTTAGGAGTTCTAATAATGCCTTAGTACATAGGACCAAAGTTATATGTGTGACCCGAAGTTCTTCACAATAACAATGCAATTTCCTTTCCCAAAATTATTATTAGACACTGAAAGAAAAAGTTATCTTGTTCTTTAGTCTTGACTGTTGTGCAAGAAAGTAGGTCTCTATGGTAAACCCAGTTTAGGCTTATTCCTATTGCATTGATCCATGTGCAGTTACTTTCCTAGGAATATGAAAGTTTAAAACTGTATTCAACACTCCATCTCATAATTTATTATTCAGTTCCTGGTGGGCCAAAGTTTCCGTCAGGGCTACATTTTTTATTATCTACAGGAACTAAAGGGGACTAAACCTTTTAACTCACTTAATAACATCCTCTCCGGATGCCTGAAGATATTTCCTTCTGGACACAAATTTTCAAGCCACTAGAAACAGAGAGAAGTAATTGAGGTGTGACCTGACAGACTTGCTTGCTAAGTCATTACTCTAACAAAAATAAACTGAATGTTTCTTTCTTTCACAACTACTTTCCAGCATGGGAAGTTGTTCTCAATGCCCAACTTTTTTTTCTGGAATGACTGGGGTAGAAATGTTTGAAAAAATAAAAATCCCTTGCCAAATATAATGAGAATTGGGTTAAAACCTCACAAGTAGGCACTATTGTTGGACTGAGCATTGTTCACACTGGTATCAAAATAACACAAGGCCTATTAAAAAAAGTTGAGCCCAAAATTTTCATGAAGCAAACCATGCAAACTGAAACCTGATTAAGTTCTTGTTTTCAGTTCACAAAAAAAAAAAAAAAAAAAAAAGAAAAAAAAAAGTCAAAACTGCAGTGAGCAGTGTAGTCTCTAGTTAATCTGATGGCCACAAGAGGGTACAATATGTAAATAATACATGAATATAACGGTTCTACAGAGTTTTCTCTAAGTGACATCAATCTTTTCTGAAAGATCCATTTCCAAGCTGGCCTGAGGGAAATTTTGGCACAGCACCTGCCCAGGAACATCCCCTCGAGAGCTGCCCAGGGCACCAAAATGAAGGTGATGAGCATCTTTCTGTGCATGTGCTGTGTGGTGGTTCCCCTTCAGCCAGGCCCACAACCCACAGCTCTCAGCCATCTGAATCTCTTCAAACCTGTCTCTGCTTTAGCCAAGAGCACCATGCTGAGAGCAACAAGCGCAACAAACTTTCACCCAAGTCACAGGCACCCAAACAACACTCTCGACGGGCTCTTGTTTTCTTAACCAGCCCTTGGGCATCAGAGCAAAGGCCAAATGGCTTTGTCTAGGCACATCAGGAATCACAGAATATTCTGATTCGGAAGGGACCCATCAGGATCATTGAATCCAACTCCTGGCCCCGCACAGGACACCCCAAGAGTCAGACCGTGTGCCTGAGAGCGTTGTCCAAAAACCTTGAACTCTGTCAGACTGCTGCTGTGACCCTGGGGAGCTTGTTCAGGAAACTGGGTATCAATCCTGGAACCAAACACTGTCTTTCTTACAGGGCAAACAAAATAGAAGATGGACAAAGGAAAACAGAGCTTGACTAGAGGCTTCCTTGTGATACGTAATTAATTCTGCGGTGACAGCTGCAAATCTGTGGTTTTGGCTCAAACCACCCTCACTGTAACTCGCTTTGATTAGCAAGTATCAGGACTTGTTCAAAAGCATAAAATAACAGAGTATATATTGCAGTGAGCTCCCATGTACACTGTGTATCTAGAATGTACTGTGAAATGGACTCTCTTCTGCGGTGAGTGATGGTGGGGCCCCAAATGCACCAGTGTTTTCACATATTTTAGGGAAATCTGTCAAACATATGCTCAGATGTTGGCAGCAGTGGCAGAAGCTGAGCCTCGACAGCTTCTGTTTGTTATTGGAATTGTTTGATCCCATCTATGACTGCGGAGATCCAACAGACATTCAGCCAAAAGCTGTTTAACTTTGGGATCACTCGGTAAGGTGTGACAGAANNCGGGGCGGGGCGAGGGGGGGGGGGGGGGGGGAGAAGGAAAGGAAAAGAAAACGACAAAGCCGGGGTCCGCCGGCGCCTTCCCCAGGCCCGCTGTAACAGCGCGGCCACATCCGCACGCGCGTTCCCCGTGCTGGGCTGCTGGCCCTTTAAATGCCGGCGGGCGGCCCGTGCCGCCATGGGCTGGGAGACCCCGTGCTTCCAGTGAGAGGTGAAACCAAGATGGCGGCCGCGCACTGACTGAGGCGGAGCCGGAGCCGGGGCCGGAGGGAGCCGGGCCGCACCAGCCGCTGCTGATCGCCCCCTCCCTCCGCAGGGCATAGCGTTTCTCTGCCGGCCGGGCCGCCGAACGCCTGGAAGCGCAGCCACGTCGCAAGGTGCGCTGGGGAGTCGGGACTGAGCCGCCGCAGCACCGGGAGGAGGAGGAAGAGGAGGAGGAGGAAGAAGAACATGGCGGCGGAGTCAGGCTGGGAGTGAAGCCGCCGCCTGCGACCGGAGCCCATGGGGAAGACGGGGCGCTGAGCTCGGCTGGCCCTTCACCCTGTCCCGGGACGGGCAGTGTCCGCAGGCCCGGGCAGCCCCGGCGGGAAGAAGGGCGGCTCCTTGGAGCCCCGCGCTGACGGACGGCGAGCGAGGGGCTTCGGGCCTGGGCAGCTGCTGCACAATAGAGTCGGGCTACAGGCCGGGGCGAGAGTCCCCTCTCCCGCCTGCCTCCCTTCATCTGCTTCCCTCCGGCTTCACCAGTCTCCCCCCTGTTTTCCTCGGCAGGGCTCCGGCTTCCAGGAACGCCTGCTCCTGTCACGCTGGGCCGGCTGCAGTCCGCCGCTGCTTCCACTACCGTGGATCCCCTTCTCCTCTGGGATCCCTTCTTCACCGCCTCTCCTGCCTGCCCTTCGCCCTGCAAAGAGCCTCCCTCCTCTCTGCGGCTCTCCCTGCCTAAGCTTACTCGCCTTTTGTGCAGTGTCTGACTGTACCTGAAGAAGCAGCTCCCCTTTTCACATCTTCGCTTCTTGTTCCCCCTTCTTCCCCAATCCTCTGTTGCCCTCGATAATGAGGATCCTGGTGGGGCACTGAAGAGGAGTAAGAAGAGCTTGCTTGGCGTGCCCGTGTGGGGCTGCTCCCTTCTTTCCCGCTCCTCTCCCGTGAGGGGGGCCTGGCCCCCGACCAGCCTTCTGCTCCTCCAGCGATTGCAAGCCAGAGTGGTGGCTGCAGTGTGGCAGGCGGCAGGATGACGGACACCCGGCGGAGGGTGAAGGTTTACACGCTAAATGAGGACCGCCAGTGGGATGATCGAGGCACAGGGCATGTGTCCTCTTGCTACGTGGAGAGGCTCAAGGGCATGTCCCTGCTAGTCAGGGCAGAGAGTGATGGTAAGTGTGTTCGGCTGAAGGTACAGTCTTTCCTCGTCCTATCCAGAAAAGGAGCTGGGTGTAGCTTTGTGTCTGTTGCCTTTGTATTTTGCTACATAATTCAGATGGTGTCCCTGAAAGCAAGTAGGCACTAACCAGTGTTCTTTCGTGCTAGGCTAAGTGAAAGAAATAGAAGATTGCCATCAAGTGCAAGCATAGTAGGCACTTGGTTCTTACTGAATACGCAGTGTTGCATGCAAAATGCGTTCAGATCTTGTTGTAAATATTGCATAGGTTTGGATGTATAGTGGTCTGGTTTCAAGACTGATTACTGGGTGTTTCTGGAAGCGATCCCCTCATTAAAGTTCTTCAAAACTTAGATCTTGGTTTTTAGTATTTGTTTTTAGAAGGTCGTTGGATGGCTAACACCCTTCTTTTTCCACCTGCCCTTTTCTTTGGTAGCTTTTAGAATTTTGTAAGATATTCAACAGCTATCAACGGTTTTCAAAGTCCAGCTATGGTAGTAAAGACAATACAATGGACAGAACAGTATTTTCAAAGATGTTTTTTTTTTGTTTGTTTTGTTTTGTTTTGTTTTTTTTTAATGGAATGGGAATTCTCAGTCCTTCAGCAGTTCTAGGTCTTCCTGAAAATAAACGTAAAATGATGGATTATCAACTTCTTTCACCTTTTCTGGCAACATATATCAATAGTATATGTTGAGTAGTAATACCTAGCCTGTAGCTGTATGTTTGGGCTAGTCTTGACTATTGGTTAAGTGAGTTCATAAGTGCTGTGATCAGAGATTTTAAAATGTGTACTTCTCAGTATCAAGATTGTACTATTTTGCTTTTAAAGTCTGTCAGTGCATGACTTACTACTTCATTAGATGTATGGCTACTGTGTTGAGTGACTCGTTGATCTAGTTGTAGCTTGTGACTGTCAACAGACCTTGTAATTTTATTAAGCTTTTTTATTGTAGGAAATAGGATGAAAAGCACCTTGAGAATCATTAATCCTTACTTCTTGAGACAGTTCTGATAAACTGTACAATATGTAATCTGTACAGCAAAGATCATAAACTGATATGGGAGATCAGTCATCTAAGCAGGATTTTGGTAATTGAGCTTCTGATAAGCCCCCAGAGAGATCTTGTAATTTCTTCATTAGACTTCAAAAGGTTAAACTGATAGCCGATTTTTATTTCTTTTACAGTGAGGAAGATGCATTTAAATCTTGAGCAGCTTCATAGTGCAAGAGAAAACATTCAAGATGGAAATAGATGTAGTTTAATTTCAACTTGAGGAGGGAGTTAAAAAAATTATCCCTAAGTAGTGGTTTTTACAGTATGTTTTGTCATAGATACTGACCTGACTGCCTACATGGCTGTTGGGATCATGTTTAACAACTGTTATGTCTCGTATACATTAAGAATTTTCTGTGGTTTTTTTTAAATTCTTTTTAGAAAAGAAATCAAAAGAACTGAAGTTCCTAACCTGCTTGTGAAGAAGTAGCTCATTCAAACTAAAATCCATTTATTAACTTTCAGTGGGATATGTGTGCTTCCGACTGATTAGAACCTGAGTTGGTCTGTTGTTGCCAGTTCACTTGTAAATGAACATCTGTAAGAAGGAAGATACAAATTGGTATAAAAATGAAAATTAAGTCATTGCTTTATCTTGCATAGCTAAGATACTCTAATCAAAGCAGAACTGTCTCAAACTTACTAATTGCACCTAATACACAGATGTTTATTTGGTAGGTTATACACTCTAAACCTCTCAAACTGCCGACTTTGTACGTCAGAGTATTGAATAATATACAGAGTTAAAGTTCTTAATATAGTAGGTAGTATTAGTCCTGGGTAAATGTGCACTCTATTAATAGGCTAGTTTTTCTAACTTGCTTGTGTAAACGCCTCATAAAATTTGATTTATATTTTGTTTACTCCCAGTGCCTATGGTTTGTGGGCTAATTTTGAAGGCAAATAGTCATTTTTACATGTGAGCAAATGATTAGGAAAAAGGCAGTGCCATACCTGTGTTTTATATACTGTGCTATTTGTGTTTCCTTGCATGCTTATCTAACTCCATGAAATAGCTGGCAGTGATTTTTAACTTTTTCCCAGTTATCAAAGACATACAAGTAGTAGGAACCGACCTATACACCATTTACCTCCGTGTTTCCATTGCATTTTTGTATTGTCTTTCTTTGTCAGCTCCTCCTCTTTCCACAATGAAACTTATTCCTTCCTGCATTTCTAAACCAGCTTTTCCTAGCCTTTGAGCTGAGATTCATCCTGTGCACACTGGCGTGTTCTTACTGACTTACTCCAGCAAGCTGACAGAAAACCTCGGGATCTGCCTGAAGGTGAAGGCTCCATTTCCTGAGTAGGGGAGGTCGCGGGGATATGAGCAGCAGTTCCTTAGGTGTGTGGGAAATTCCCACTTCTGTTGAAGGACCAGTTTGGCTGTGCACAGATCAACAGCAGAATTAACAGTGGTTTCTTTGGCTGATCATGTGGGCTTGCATGTAGTTCAATCTTCGGATTTTGCAGCTGTGACTCAGTGTAGTAGGCTGCTTTAGAAGTGGTTGAGGTTTTATAGCACAGTCAGGGTGTTCAGATAAGGGAAGTACAATCAGTATGCCACGTCCAAGGTAAGCTGTCATTTGGAATTGGAGGAATAAGAACTGAATAAAAGGGGTTTTTATCTGTAGGAGTGTTTTTTTAACTTGTGCTGGTGTTTAACACCATCATAAAAGAAAATAATCGGAGTAAGTTGTGTTGCTAGCTGCATGTCTAATGTTGCCAGGCACTAAACTGTTAAGAGTCATTGCAGGCAACTTGGAATAATCAATTTTAGAACAGAAATTTCATAAACTGCTTTCATATCAGGTATATTATGCTTTGAAGCATGAAATTGTAATTTTTTTTTACACTTTAATAGCTATTCACTTTTTATTTAAAACCCTGAAAAGTTTCTCTATGTGATTCCTAGTTGCAGTGTATTCTACTTGAATTTCAGCAGAGCAATAGTGAAATATTTTCTTACAAATTATCACCTACCTGTGAGTTTCTGTGTGTAATCAGAAGCCTTTGATTTCTTACCCCTTTGTGACATGGTATTTTAGGCTACTGGGCCTACCTTATTCTTAAAATGTCTTTGTGCTTCGTGGGGTTTACTGTATGGTTTCAGATCACCTTCTTTTTGTTCTGAGCCAAGATGAGTGAAGTGACCTCTGAAGTGAACGTTTCTGTTCAAGTAATTTGTGTTAACTTGAAGGCTTAAACCTTTAATTAAAACTTACTGATCCTGTATCTAAACTTTTTGACAAATGTAAGGTAACCCCTCCATTGCAGGCCATATTTGCGAGCTCTCTTTTAGGAGCTGTCATAATTTTTGTTCAGAAGCTGTAGTTTGCTATTTCTGAAGTCTGTGTGTTAATGATTTCTGCCACAAGGCAGGCACCTATCCTTGCTGTTTCTGTAGTGCAGATATCAGTAAACTTGTACAACTAGCAGGCTTAGACAAAACTTGGCTTAAGTTTTTTTTACCTTGTTCAAACTCAAGGGAGTAATTTTATTGGCTAGTTTTTAGACAAGCAACACAAGTATTTATCTTAGATCAAAATGAAAAAAAAAAGCATGGGGGAAGATGACTTAGGGGCTTTTTGTGGTTTTTTTTTTTTTCTCCTGGTTCTTCCCTTTCCTTAATGTTTGGTTTTAATCCTCCAGAAGTGTCTTAGACTCAGGAATAGTCTCTTGGAATTGTAGATAACTTTCTTGGGCCTCAGTTTGAGTTGTTTCTTGAGTTTTTGAGAATTAGTTTCTGTGATTCAGTTGCAGAACTGATTGCAGAACTTAAACCTCTGTGTGCATCTTGCAAGAAACAGCTCTTGAATTGAAACTTTCATTTAAATGTAAACATGTTTATACTGGTGAGGGGTAATGAGCAGCACTTTTTTTTTTTTCTGCTTTTGCTGAAGACTCCATGTAACAGTGGGAGAGCAGCAGTGTTCCAGATTAACTGGCCTCTTCCATATGCATATTTGTAAACAAAGCTGCAAATTTGCTGTGTAAGACTGTTGAATTGGGATATTTGATGTCTCTAAATATAATTGAAAATAGCATCAAATGTCTGTATGTAATCTCTTTTGAGCAAGTCTTTCCCTATACACACATTCCTTCTGCAACACAGAATGGTGTTTTCTACTAACAAAACCCCCAGCTGTGCTATATGGCACTACAGTGGCAGGTAACAGAATTCTGCAAATCAGTTTTCTGTTTTATAGGTGGTTTCAGATCTTATTTTTTGGCTCCAGTGTTTTGCAGTTACCTTTACAAATTCATTCAAGGCTGTAATTTAAAAAATAACTAGATCTGCACAATTTTGGAGCATTTACTAGAAACATACCTTGTATTAAGGTGAGTTTTCAGGTCTAACGTAACTTTGAATAGAGTCATTGGGTCAATGAAGGTGAAATTTTGTTGGTGTATTTTTTTGAAGTAGACTGGATAGTCTTAACATTTTCTAAGATAATAGCAATGGTAAAATACCTACATAGAAAGTAATGCTTATGACAAAAGCGTCTCAAACAAGTGATAATGACTTTGAATGGAGGTTTATTTGTGGTGTGTTACATTTCTGTAACCTTTTTCTAAAGAATATATCTGTGTTTCAGACATCTATTACTGCTGCCTGGTTTCCACATGCAAGTAACAAAGACTTAACATTGCCTCAGACCAGGAAAGGGCCTGATCCTGTAAAACGTCGTGTATTAAATAAACTCACTGAACTAACTAGTAGATTAGTCACCGGTCTTTGACTTGTTGAACCTTCTCGGGGAACTTACTGCACAAATGGAGCATTGTATTCTCCAGAAGGTTGGATTTGGGGCAGTTATTAGTTACAGAGTACAATTTACCCTTCAGTATGTTTCTATCTCCAGATCAGTATTTTTCAGTATTGTCCAAAATGATGAGGAATAGGTTGAATCATGTGGTAGCAAGAAGCAATTCAAGCTGTAAAAAGCTTGATTTGTTTTTCCTGCAAGCATCAGGTTTAGTAGAGAAGAAGAAACACTCATTTTTGATAAATCTCGTAAAGAAGTCATTATCTAGCGTCTGCTTCTAGCTTGGAAGATCAAGTGTCTGCATTCAGTTGTTTTCAATTTTTTTGAGTAGTGTTTTGTTAAACATGGCATTCAAGTTATGTATGATATTCTTCTAATGTTGGAATTTACATGTCTGTAGGTCTGTATTCAGCCATTAAAATATGATATTGAAATTATCAATTACTTTTGATTCTTAGAAGATTCTAATTCATACTTGCTGGTATTGATATTTCTAGACAGTAAAGACTTTCTAGAAGTTAGTCAACCAATTTAATAGCACAAATAATATTCTAAAACTTCATTTAGTAGAAGCTGGGACTTTGAAAGCACGACTGACTCTGTGTAGCTGATGATTGTAATGGAAAAGGAAATGCTGATTTTTAGATGTTTATTAGGAAAACCCAAAATTGAAAGCTCAAGACTGTGGCCAAAGTATGAGCAATGTATTGGATTCATTGGTAAACCTCATCTTAGATCCTTCTCTGTCCTGCTCTATGGTTTGTGATTATTTTTTTCTTTAGTTATGTGGTTACACTTAAGCAAATAAGTTGCTTTGGTAAAAGAGCTGCTGCAACTTAGAAAACTGGAAAGACTCAAAAAACCTGAATAGTATATTTGGCCTTGAGGTGAGATAGCTTTTTCTTTGTGTCTTGCTTTCCCTTGAGGGGTATTTATTTCAGTTTTGTTGTTGAATTGTATGTGAGTTTGTAAACAGCTTTTACTCCAAGAGCAATTGAGACAGGGCAATAGCTTCTCGAGCCAACTTCTTTAGTGAAGGCTGCCTCAGGACAACAGACTTAGAAATAGGAACAAGCAACCTTCACAGGTATATTAATTTGAAAAAAATACTTAATTGTATCTGATGGTCACATATATAATAGGCTAATGGATAAAAAAATCATTGATAAAGTTTCTAAATTCGTGAAGTAGTAACCTTTCTTATCAGACAACAGAATGTTCTGATATTTATGTAAGTGAAGTTCTGTGATCTGGTTCTTCAGTGTCTTCCCTCACATCCCCCAGCCTAACATCTTCATCAGTGTCAGACAGAGGAATGGAGTGTGCCCTCAGCAGTTTTGCAGGTGACACCAGGCTGCAGCGGTGTGGTTGACGTGCCCAAGGGATAGGATGCCATCCACATGGGCCTGCACAAACCCAAGAAGTGGGCCCTTGTGAACCTTGCGAGGTGCAAGGTGCTGCAGCTGGGTCAGGGCAGCCCCCGGTATCAGTCCAGGATAGGGGATGAACAGATCGAGAGCAGCCCATATTCTAGTAAAACATGTGCCTTAGAACTGTAGTGATGAAACTGAGAAGTCAACGCTTTTCATAAAGGAAGTTTGGACCTTTCTTAAATAAATTTAAACAGGTAAGTGAATGGAGAAATGCCACTTTAAAGGGGTGCTTGCTGCTTTATATTTAAATTATATGATTGACAATGCAAGCTAATTTATCAGTGTTTCTTTGTGTAAGGTGAGTGAACCTCTGCAGATACGTAAATTTAAGTCATGCACTGGCATTAATGCAGTTGAGTAGCAAGGTGGAGGAGGAAAGTCATTGGTCCAAGAATAAAATCAGTTTTAAGGGTTGTTTTTGCATAGATCAACCCTTCAGATTGTTTAAATATGACACAGTAATGCTAACATGCAGAAGAAAGGGAAAGAAGACAGAGACATGAGAATGGAATTCTGTTCTGTGTCTTACATCAGTAAAACCTGCTGTGAAACCATTATTCCTGAGTTTATCATGTGAAATTTTTTTGTATTAGCAGTCACAATGGTTACTGCTCTAAGCACTAGCTTCTAGATATGCTTCCCAGGAAAATAAGTGTTTTAGCTAACCTTTAAGAGCAAATACCACATGATTACAATTTTCACACAAAACAGCCATAGGTGATCTCTGGAATGCAGTTGTGATGCTTTTGGTGTGCTGACTTGCAGACTTTATCATGTCTAAAAATTTTTCTTTCGAAAAGTCATTACTTGGGATAAGAAAGGTTTAAAATTCAGTCCTCAGAGCACTCTTAATTATTCTGTACTGTGTGAACAATATCTAAGGGGCAAATGAAATATAAAGCTCAAGGGTAGGGGTTAAGAGACTTCCTGTTGCTCAAGGAAAGAGTGATCAGAAAATTCATGTGGAGATTAAAATTTTAGTGCACATAAATAAGTGGAACTTTTTTTTTCTAGGCTCTCTTCTTTTGGAGTCCAAAATTAATCCGAACACTGCGTACCAGAAGCAACAGGTAAACATGCTTTTCTTTTCCTCATGTTTAAAGGCAGGGTGTTTAACAATATACAACCAACAGTGTAGCATTATAGTAATTTTTTTGCCTCTGTTGCAAATTATATTTTATGTTCTTGTGCCAAAAATAGGTGAAGTAGTTTGCACCATTTTTGTCATTACATGACCACGTGTTATTTTTCTGCATTTTTGGTGAAGTTATACAGATAAATTGCACTCTGTTTTGCACCAGAAATTGCTTTGCAAGAGACAGTCAAAACATAGTTGGGAAAATCACAAAGTAGCTGAGGTTCCTGAGGGTTATAGTATCTGAAACTTAGTATTATCTGACTTTTTTCTTCCTTATATTTCGGATGCTATAACTTTAAATGTATTTTTATTCAAGGAAAGACTAGAAGGCTTTAAAGCTATTTACATGTTAGCCTTTGTCTTTTACTTGGAAGGTGGGTATGGGTTACTACTGCTCTAAAGCATTTTGTATGCATAAAAGCAGCTTCTCACCTTTAGTTTGCACCTTGCTTCAGTTACTTAAGCCATACATTGTGGGCCCCTGAAGAATGCTCCTGAGATGGGTGAGAAGAGAACTTTGTAGGTTTTGTACTTTATTTGCTGTTCTTGTTTCATAGATGCTGAGAATTGCCCTTAGAGGTTTAAAAATGCTGGACCAGATTGTATTTTGTTGCCTCTTTGGTCAGCTCAGACTTGTTAAAATCTTATCAGGTACAGTTAATGTGTTAAAACACTCTTCAGTCTTTCAGCTTTAATGGTTTATTACAGGCATAGACATACTGGTTTTTTTTTGTTCACAGGCAGTCCCAGTAGGTGTCTCGCTGCAGCTGTTTGTAGGATTGTATTTTGAGATGAATGGGGAGAACCAGTATGGGTTAAAAATACCCTTCCTTGAAAAATTTAACCAGTATCTGTCTCTTGATAGAATTCATAAAGCACCATATGAGCAGCCCATACTGAACAACTGATAAGGCCAGTGTGGGTCTGGAGAATCAATTCCAGGGAGTAAGGACAAGACCAGCAAAAATGCTAAGCAGACTAAGTCTTAGCTGTAATCCTCACTAGCTTGAGGTCATGGTTCTGTGATACAGTAACTTGAGCTTTAAAACTCCTGAAGTGACACTGAATATTTCACAGCTCTATGGCATAAAGTGCTGATCTGGTGTAAACTTGCTTTGCTGGCTTAAATCTTTTAAAAGAGCTTTGAGGGGTGAGTTTTCAATATAGGCTTTATGCCACATCAGACATGAAACCTACTTCAAGCAGGCGTAAAATTGCAAGATTGATGCAAACCACCACGCATGCTGGTCGGTGTTACAGCATTTCCTACTCCGGGTCAGACATGTATTGTAATCTAGTGCTGCATAAATCATACTGGTCATTGTGAAAACGTGGTTAGAGAAACAAAAATAATTAACATGAATCTGTTGCATTAGAATCGTATTTTACGGTGTCTGTGCTGGAGAAGAAAAAGTGCTGTTTTTAATGCTTTCAGATGTTGCATAGACAGAAATTTATATTTGCAGGTGGATTATTCGTATTAAACAAATCTAATATAGATTGAATATGTGGCTCTACTCCGAGCCTTAGAAATACCAAATGTTTCTTGGTGTGTGTATTAAATGCGCTCTGTAGCCTGTTTTCTTCCATGTGAGGCCTACTTATCCTTTCCCTTAGTAATACGCAAGTTCAAAGTTTAAACCTGATTTCGTATGAGCTAAGCTTGGAACTTAACAGCTGAAGGAAAGAGTAGGTTTTTTTCCAGCTCTTCTCCTAGATCTCTAAACGGCTTAAACTTACTAAACCACAAGAAAATCAACTTGGTACTTTAAATCCCTCTTCAAAAACTGGTAGCTCTCTATGCTGGCAGAGCTTTCAAACCACCTTACGCAAGATCCACCTGTGGAACTGAGAGGGAAGAGTGAGTGAGACCTTCCTTTTTGACTGCAGAAGGCCACTTAGGTCACCTCACTACTAGTGAAATTGCAGCCCGAGATAGAAGACTTGCTTTTGAGTTTGCCTGCTGTTGTTAGTTGCACTTAAAAATTTTCAAGAAAAATCTCCCAGAAATCTAAGACTTAAAATTTCAAAGTAGCTATGTAGTGTTATGATCTTACCAGGCTTTTATCTCAGAATTTTGTTGTGAGGGTGAACCTCCATGCTATTTTAAGGGGTTTGTAGCAGCATATCTGTTTCTGCTGGGATACGGCATGCAACCTGTGGGCACTTTGAATATCTAATGGAATAAATGAATGAGTTCTGACTTTTATCTAGGCTGACATGAGCGTTATAAGAAGAAACAATCTACTGAGCTCTTGGGGAAACTTGCTATGCCAGTTGCTTTGCATCCCTCAACAAAAAAAGCCTATAGATACCTTTGTGATAAACAGTGAAATCCTTCCGCTAGTGGAAGAACCTTCTACCTATGCTGCTCTGTTAGTGCCAGTGTGAAACAAACGGTCTCATTAATTGATGATATCACAAATTATACAGTCTCATGGTATACATATGTATGTTTTAATAACTGCATAACTTAGATAATTATTTATCAAAACACTACTGTGAAGACATGAGGACAAGTTTGCCTTGCTGCCTCTGTTCACTTGGTGTGTAAAACATCCATGGAAACTAAAAACAAACAAAAGCAACCAACTTACCCACCAAAAATTATACCTATGAAGCTGAGCTTGTATTATGATTTTTGTCCCAGTTGTCTGCTTTATATTTCTTGCTGTTTAGTATTGAAAGCAGTGACTGCCCTTTGTGGTGGTAAATACAACTTTCTGCCTTTGAAGCAAAATATTACGTGGGAGATCTTGAGTCCTGCTCAGGGACTCATTTTTCATACATCGACCTAAGATAGTTCAGTTTGCACAGTCTAGTTCCCAGTCTTCCCAGACTTACCTGCCATCTGGAGGTTTGAAATAATTCATTAAAGCATGAAATTCATAGACAGTCTTTTAACTACCTTTTCAGTAGTCAAATAAATTAGTCTGTCACAACGAAGAGCTGTTTTTTGCTGTGTTCAAAAAGAAAGGTAAGTCTGTTCATGTGATTCTGCAACATAGAATTGCTACCAGTGGAATTTCATTGATGCTGTGAACCATGTACTTCCTGGCAAACTCATCACAGCTTATACTAGAACTGGAAGAAAGGAAGCCATATGAGGAAAAAAAGCTAGAAAGCAAACAACTTGAGAAACTAATGTCCTGTGGCTCAAAAAAAGGACTTAATACTTCTTATGTTAAAGTATTATTTGTAGGCAGAAATTTCTTCAGAAAAAGCAAAATGTGCATAATACAGCCACATGAGTACTTGATTTGTATTTCTGTTTACAGCTCTATGTTAGGTTTTGCTGGTGTTTTTATTTTAAAATGTTACAATAATGGTCCTCTAACTTTGACATGAAATATACTGGATATAATTATTGGATAAGGAGTAGCATACACCTTAAAAGCAAATTTTGTTTAGTAAGTGGAATTTAATTATACAAGGCACTGCTTGGTCACACATGGAATACTTAGTTTTTCTCTGGTTTTGGTTAATTTCTTAATATTCTAGTGAAGGTAGAAGATATTTTAATTCTGGGTTGAGGAGGTTAAGGCATTAAAATTTCAGGATATTAATGACAAAGATGCCATTCTTAAACAAGTGATCCTTATTCAGAAAATGAATAACTGCACTAGTATATTAGGACAACACACCTCTTCCTATGCAGCTGTAAATGGTTAAAAAACCCTCTACACACATAGCATTTATCTAGGGAGAAACCTGATATGGACGTGGACTGGAGTACAGCTTTTCAGTATACTTTGACAATGCTTTAAAAATAGAACAATAAAAACTTGTATCCTCAGGTTTTTTAGATGCATCCACGTGCGTCCTGTAACACAGTGATGAAGTATGTATTGCATCCCTTTCTGTGCCTGATACAAGGAAGACTTGAGATATTTACAGCTTCTACCTACAGAGTCTTGCCTCTGCACTAGAGGTGTCTTGTGTCCTTTGCTTTTGCAGTCTCTCTCACAAGAATAAAAAGCTGAAATTCGTCCAGACTAGCTATGTAACTTGAAGGTGGCCATCCTTAAATAATGGAGAGCAGACTTATTCATAAAACAGCCAAGTTTCGGAAGGATCCAAAAAGGCACTGACAGAATGCTCAGAGAAGATGAACTTCATACCCTTGCTGTCATGACAAGCAAGCCAGCAGTGAAAGTACTTCAGTAAAATTTATGCATATTGTAGCTGAGGTAGTAAGGAAAAGTGTGTGGCTTTGTGGGGTGAGGGAATAAACAAGGGGAAGGGCAGGCTGTTTCATCTGTCTTAAATTAACATACATTTCTTTTTCTTCATGTCTGTTTTCCTATGTATTCTGATTTTTCTACTCCTGCTGAGTATGGCCAGTAAGTCAAGGTTCTGCTGCAGAACTAATAAACTGATTTTATTCCATGTGATTCATGGGAATGCAGCTATGAAATCACTAACTGAAAAGTTGTGTATAACTGCTGAGCTTTTGTTGAAGCTAGTAGAACACAATCTGAGTATGCCTTTGACATGTTAATCAGTTTTTTGAATAAGTTGTTAGCACATCCAGATAACCAGGTTCTAGGTGAAAAAGTGCATGAAACCAAATGCAGAATTGAAACTTTACATTACATTACTTGGGTGGGGTTTTTTAGCTTGAAGATTCTGTCATGGCCTACCACAGTAACTCTTTATTTAACTGAAAAAGTCTAGGTAATGCAAGTAGTTTATTTCATAAAGAGAAACCTGGAATTATGAAGCTGTACTTTTGGTTGTAAATCTTTAGATAGCAAGATGCTGAAAAGTGGGTTGGCATGTCCAGGGAAGTGTCTGTGACTGTAAACAATATAAGGAATTAGATAAGGAACTAGCAATCAGGCAGTCCCAAGAGGGGACAAAACAGCCTGTGTTGAACCTTGTGTGGGCCAGAAAAGTGTCAGAGGCCTGAACCATGTGAGGGCTAATAGGAAGGGATTCATCTGCTTTTTAAGGCTGAAAGCAAGAATTTCTGAAAGACTTCCCTCATTTAGGTAGTTCTTGAGTGTAAATTAAATCTCATAGGAGTGTGGAGAGAATGTTTTTGAGCTGCAAAGAAGACTTGTCCCTGAACACGTACAGTAGTGAGAGTCCGTGGTCAAGCAGTAACAGTTTTGTTAATTTAATCACGTTAGGAAAGGAAATCATAGCAGAATCAAATCCCAAGTACGAGTTGCTCTGAAATTCTTCATTATGAAATCCCAGAGCTTGCTTTGGAGATTTGTGTGAGTGCTCTACAAGACACCTACTAATCAGCTTTCTAATAGTTAAATAAAACTGATTTAATGTCTAATACAAGTTGACCTTTAGTGAGTGCTGTGACAAGAACTTTAGAATGATAGTATGTATCGAAAACTTTTTCCTCTTGAGGAAAGTCAGAAGCCTTTTGGCAATAGTTTCAAAACAGTGAAAAGTCATAGGGTAGGTACTAAACCCTGTCCTTAAGTGCTATTGCTGCTGTTTCCTGGGGTAAGCTCTTGCAGGTTAGCTTCTGATGTATGACATCTCAAATAAAACTGTAGCACACAGTAGTGCCTCTGGACAACCTCTAACTAACCAGAACTTGCTTCATGTGGGCTTGATGCAGCCAGCAGAGAGAGAAGCAGCACGGGAATCTCTGATTGTATTCTGAATTTTTGCCTCAGGCTGTGCCCTTACAGAGGTATCTTTGCTGATAGAAGTGACTGATACCTCCTTATGGGAATGTTAAGTACATAGGTCTCCTAAAAAGAGGCCACACTTAGAACTTTTGGTTAAATTTTGAAATTCCTCATTTTATCTGTGCAGTCATAATGAGCACTATTGTAACAGAAAACAAAGTCATATAAATGGTCCTAAGGAGACGACAAATTTTGTGTGGGGTAAGATAGTGATGACACAGTCTACCGGCACCACTGTGAAAATATTCTTTTTGCAAAGCAGCAAATGATTTTTCAATTTTTGAGTAAGGTCATGAACTCTCCATAAATAGCTCCTGATTATCATCCTATTTAAAAAAGATCTTGCCAAGAACTGTGATGCATCTCAAAAATATGAGGAACTAGAATGCTGAGATTCTTGCAGATAACTCAGTATAAGATTCTTCAATGATAAAACTTTTGTCCAGGTTTGTGACAGTTAACACACTGTAGCTATGGTTTAATACTGCTGATTCACATTTTAATTGTTTACAAAGAACTAGATAAGAACAATTTTTAGATGTTTTAATTATGCCATCCAGTTCCTTGTGTAGATGCTAATATTTTATATGAAATGTAACAACAAAGGACATGTCTGATCCAGCTGAGCCAGAACTGCTATTGTGAATCAAATAAAAAAAATTGAGCATTTTGTGCTCATCGAGATGTAATGTGCAAGACTTAATCTCCTTACCTCCGGCTTAATAAAGCGTCTGTCTTGAAATTAGCCAGCTTATTGGTCTCTAAAGTGCAGGAAGCTGCACTTCCCAGGAAATTGTAGAAGTCTCTTCCAGGTGGCTTTTTTCAAACCACGACACCTCGCTAACCAATAGCCACTATTACTAAGTGTATTTATCCTTACTCCTATTTTCTCTTTGAATGGAGGGAGGAATTCTTAAGAAATTTCAGTTGCTTTCTGGAGTTTCAAAAAGTAATGTTTGACATTTGGAAGCAACAGATACTCCAATTCCATAGCTGAGCGATCCAGAGTAGTTAGTGGACTCAACTTACACTGAGGAAATGTCAGATCAAGCATGTACAAAGGCTTCTTTCAATAAAATAAACAGAAAGTAGACTGTTACTGATGTGTTCTTCTGTCTTTAACTCAGTCTAGAATTTCCTTCAGTCATTTCTTCATACATGTGTAAGTCTTGTACTGTTCTTTTTGATGATTATAAGCTTTGTAGGATTAACAAAATGAAATTATAGGCACAACTGTCTGCATTTAACAGTGAATTTCAAGTTAGACAAAACTGTATATTGTGCAACAGAGTGAAGTGTTTTTTGTTTCATGTTCTTTTTTTAAAAGCCCTTTGATGCAAGAAAGTTTGTACAAACAAATACAGTTTATTAAAGATCCAGAGAGTAGTAACTGATAGATTTCTGTTGAGGAATCGTAATATATGAAACCCTTGTGTGATAAGAACAGATACCAATAATTTCAATTTGTAATGTTGGCAATTGGAAAGCACTTTTCTAATACTGATAAAACTGGAGGATGATTGTTCGGCTGCTCAAATGATTTCTTCAAGCAATTTTTTGTTTTGTTTTCCAAAGAAGAAATAACTAAAAAAAATCAGACCTTATAGAGGTGTGTACTTCCATGTTTAGTAGTAGATGATCCTGTTAAAGGGGAAAATTGCTACAATGTAGCCAAGTACACTTCTCTACATGTGTAACTGTAGTTTTCAAAAGCAGGTTTAACTTTCTGTCTCCTTTTTTCATTTTTCTCTGCCTGCCTTCCTTTCTGTCTTGATCCATTGCTGGATTTTATTCAGAGACTTAGAGCTTTTGTTTATTAAACTTAAGCAGTTAATGTAAATAACACTGCCCTTACTAGTGTTATTTTAATCATTTCCCCATCTGTTAGTTGTGTTCTTTATCAAGAAAAAAGTACATTTTGGTCTTTTGGAAATGACTCACTTAGAAATCTAACTACTTTCACCTGAATGGAAATGTATAGATGGGACTGTTGCAAGTTCTGCTAGGGTTTACTTAAAATTTGGTGTTAGGGTTGTTTGGGGTTTTTTTAATTAAATAAGCACTACTCAGTGTGAAGCTAAGGAGAGAGGCCTTGAAAATTACTGCAGTAGAAATATAGTTGGAGAGATAAATATGTTAGAATTTGAACCTGATACCTACACTTAATACTGCAGTAAGGTACATAGTATTTTTAAAAGATGGTAAAGAAAAGAACTTTTTTCTTTGGACCTTCACTTTTCAAATTTTTGTAAACTGATTTTTCTTGCTCTGTTGGAGTCAGCAGGACCAGGTGCTGTCAATCTGTTATTACCAGAGTATTTGCTCCATGATCTGTCTTGTAGAGAATAAACTATTAATTATGATTTTTTTTCTTCCTTTTGTATTTTGGAGGTGGTCTTCCTAAATCCCTTTCTTCTGTGTACCACCTCTTCCTCAACCCTTTGGAAAAGGAAAAGGTAAACTATTTGCCATTTACAAGTAAAGCCATTAGTGCCTCTGAAGCAGTATAGCTGCTCTGGTAATGGCAAATTGATTATGTTGTATTGCTTGACAATCCCATTGGAGTTGGCTGATTGTGCTGTTTAGATTATAGTTTAGTTTAAGGTGTTTTCCAGTAAGTGCATACCAAAATCTAAATGTAAGGTTCTCTTTATTGTCAGTATTCCTTTTAATATCATTATGAGCAAAATCTGTACTTAATGAAGTAGAAATTCTGTATTTTATGTACAAGAAAAATTCTCATGTCTCTTGTCCTAGTGAGTGAATGCATAGTTTAGCACTTGGCTGAAATGATGCGATTTCATGGAGCTATATGTATTTACTGTGGCTATATTTCAGGTGTTGCAGAAAGACAAAAGACTAACAATAAAACTTCATTCAATACATGTAAACAATGATGATTTTTTTTCTTTTA
The DNA here is from genome assembly GCA_013390045.1 of Picathartes gymnocephalus. Lineage (NCBI taxonomy): Eukaryota > Metazoa > Chordata > Aves > Passeriformes > Picathartidae > Picathartes > Picathartes gymnocephalus. Next base: position 126,105 of record WEKY01021265.1, read on the forward strand.
CTAATACAGGTTTTTTTATTTAGTTATTTTAAGAGTTATTTAGCAGACCCTCTGTAAACTACTTCATCAAATACCTTATCAATATGTGATATCACTGTTTGCAGCATCAGCTTCCACTTTCATATATTGGTTTTGCATGCAATATGAGGGCTCTGATAAACTCTTGAACTATCCTAGTAAGTAGATGAGAGCTTCAGTGTCTGGGTAGTGAACATAGCTAAGCACGGTTTCCACTAATTTCTAAAAATCTAGGGTAAACTTTCCTTCCAGAATTGTAGTTTGGAATAAGTAAAACTCTCATGCGTGGTTTAGTGTAGTGGGTGAGTGTGGTCCCAGGCAGTGAACTGTGCTGTTTCTCTTCTTTAAAGTTTGTAGCCATCTTGGGACTACCTTTTAAACAGCTGTTTTGTGCATTAGCAGAGTGTCTTCTGGGGACTACAAAAGTGAAAATATATATTGTAACTTTGATCCTACAGAAAAAGTACAGTTTTATGTGGTCCAACTGAAACATTAAAAAAAACCCTTAACATAAAGCCCCACAAAACCTGTTGCTTTTGTTATTGTATTTTATTAGAGAGTGCATTGAGGTAGAAGTGCATTTTCTCGGTCAACCTTTTTCAGATTTACAATATTATGGTCACATAAAGTAAGAATGACAACTTTTGATATCTTTCTGGAACTTCTTTGTTCTGATTTATGCAGGAATGTTTTTAATCCTAAGAATTTCAGAACATATAAAAATTTTAAGAAGTGTGGTGGTTGCATTTGTGTTGTACTACTGTTCCGTCATAATTAGGTGTCAGGCTGTTTTTATTTTTAAATTTTACTCTTTAAACACTATTTAGGTTAGTAAAATCTGAAATATATTGCCTGAAAATACTCTTCCTCTCTTTAAAGGATACCTTGATTGTGTGGTCTGAAGCTGAAAATTATGATTTGGCACTTAGCTTTCAAGAAAAAGCAGGATGTGATGAAATATGGGAAAAAATATGTCAGGTAAGTTTGATAAATGTAAGATTAGACAACCTACTTCATCTTAGTGTTTGTGTTCAAAACTTACAGGCTGTTCTGAGAGGTGAATTTGAACAACAGTAAATAGAAAGTAAAAACTACCATTTTAGCCAGCTCTCCCAAATTTTGCATTTTTAAATTTGAAAACTTTCTCCTTCCTCCAGAAATTTAATACAAACCTATTCTATGTTTTGGGTACTTTTTTACAGCATTTTCAGGTCTTTCTGCTTAACATAACTTTTTAGCTTTATTTTTGCCCATGGAAGTGTAGCTCCATGAGTGCTTAAAAAGTTGCCTAACGATTAATGTCATAATTAACATTTTTCAGGATAGCCATGAGGGAAAAGATTACCTATCAAGTTTTATTGTAGAGAGAAGAATGTATGTGAGCTCTTAGTGAGTTTTATAATGTATTTCTTATAGCATATACTGCAATGTATAATTTTATGTATGGTATATATAATAAAACTGTGTTTTATTTACATTTATCTTTCTACATTTCTCATTCTTCTGTTTCAGGTGAAGGGAATATTGAGTTTCTCTCAGAACTTTTTTTCATGTAAAAGTTTCCAAGCTATGAAAGATTGATCTGATAGTAGGAGATAGATCCATCTCTGTATTATCACCTTAAGGATAATGTTTTAAGAAGTCAAACAATTTTTATGTAGCATGTACATATTTTAACATGTGTTTTACCACTACAATCAGGTGATTGTATAGTCACTGAATGAGTGTTTTTGTGAATAATACTTGTTTGGATATTAACTACTGACTCAAAAGAATTTAATCAATATATTCACTGATGTTAGTTCACTTTCTCAGTTCTTGTTTGGGTTTTTTCTTCCCTTCTAGGCATTACAACTTCTCTTAATTCTGTGCTACGTTATGTGGGATTTCTCAAAATTACTCTAAATCTCTCTCCCTCTCTCTCTCCTCTCTGTGTTTTTAGTAAACATCTAGCTCTCCCCACTCTGTGTTTTGAAGTTTGTTCTTACTGATTTCAAAAATAAAGCTGAAGAAATCTTTTTGTGTATAGGTTATTCCTTTTTTTAGGAATGAGTCTTTTCAGCAGTTTACCACTTATGTAAATAAGTACAGAAACATGTCCGAGAACCTTAGCAGTCAATGGCCCAAAAGCTGGGTATAGAAACCTAGTGGGGAAAAGGGGAAGTGTTGTTCTTAGGAAGCACCCAGATAAGAAGCCCAGCTTCCTCACCCTCATGTAAAGATCTAATATTTTTGTAGGAAACCAGTATCTTTACATCCTGTTTTGCAGCCATGCTACTGTATTTGTGTCTAGTGTACTTTATAGATCTTAAGCTTCCTCAGTCATTAAAACTTCTTCTAAAAGGAAAGCTTTGATACCATTTGTAGAGAAAGTGGTTGCTGCTGTATAAGCAGAACAATATGTGGGGTTTAGCTGTATTTTAAGTGTAGGCTTACTGTTATAAATGAAGCATTATTTCTCCCAGAGGTTTTTTGCCCATTTTCAAAATTAAAAAGAACAGCACCTTCTACTGTTCTGCACAGCAGTGCTTCTCTGCATTTGACACATCAGACTCCAAGCAGATGCTAAAATTAAGATATCATTAAAGCTGATACTCTCTGGTGCCCAAGCATCTGTGCATTTCTTTACTAATTCATACTGTGCACAGTTTCCTCATATCTCTGGAGACATCTTTGCAAGTCCTGTGCATTATTTTTCTGACAGTCAGTTTTCCTGTATTCTTTTGTCAGTGTTGGTTTGACCTTTTTTGTTCTTAAGAGAAGATTCTGTGTCTCTGATGAGTATTTAGAAAGTGCACAGTAACAGATTTGACTTGCAGCTCTCCAGAACAGAAAACAACAGATAAATTGGCAAGACTGGCCTCTCTCCTCTGTTTGAGGTAGTGGAAGCTTTGAAAAGCATCGAGAGCAGTTAATAGCCTATAGATAAATGTTTAAAGCTATCATTAGAATAATGTAATACTGATTTGCATTTGAAAATCTGTCTGTAGACAATAAAGACTGGAAACAAACATCTTAGTTCAGTAGTCTATTAAGAAGTTGATGTCCATATTAATAGTTGCAAATTTCTGTTTTTATTTGAAGTACTCAGAAAATGTAAGTCTTTTCCTTATTCTTCCTCCCATTTTTAGAAAATAAATAAAGTTAAATGTCTAATGTAGAAACAGTTCTGTAAAGCTTTCTATTTGAAGAAATCTTCTAATTATCTCTTTTATTTTCCAAACCAGCTATACTCAGTATCAGACTAGATTTGCATTTCTGTTCTGCCCATACAAAAAAAAAAACCTGTGATACTTAAATGGCATTTTTTAAAAAGCATTCAAGTAACAGTAAAATTAAACTCCACTTTTTGACACATCTTATTTTGCAGGTTCAAGGCAAAGACCCTTCTGTTGATATTACTCAGGATCTTGTTGATGAATCTGAGGAGGAACGCTTTGATGATATGTCATCACCAGGTCTAGAATTGCCATCCTGTGAACTCAGCCGACTAGAAGAAATCGCAGAACTTGTGGCATCTTCACTGCCTTCACCGTTACGTCGTGAAAAACTCGCACTAGCACTGGAAAATGAGGGTTATATTAAGAAGCTCTTAGAAATTTTTCATGTGTGCGAAGACTTGGAGAACATTGAAGGACTACACCACTTATACGAAATTATTAAGGGAATTTTCCTTTTGAACAGAACTGCACTTTTTGAAGTCATGTTTTCCGAGGAATGTATAATGGACGTAATTGGATGCCTAGAATATGATCCGTCTTTATCACAGTCACGGAAACACAGGGAATTTCTGACTAAAACAGCAAAATTTAAAGAGGTGATACCTATATCTGATCCAGAGCTGAAGCAAAAAATACATCAGACATACAGAGTACAGTATATTCAAGATATGGTCCTACCCACTCCCTCAGTTTTTGAGGAAAATATGCTATCAACACTTCATTCTTTCATCTTTTTTAATAAAGTGGAAATAGTTGGCATGTTACAGGTAAGTTTCAAAAATTCATGGTCTCTTACTTGTCCATGGGCAAAGAAAGTTGGATAATTATTCCTGGAGAGATTGAGGTGCTTTGGTGCAACTTTTACTTCTGATTCTCTAAGTGATTGTGGAGTGTGATAGAAAAGGCATGGATTTGAGTGCTGAGTTGTCAAATACAAGTTCTTTAATTTCTGAATTTGGACTAGATTCTCTGTAACTGATTTAAATGGAGCAAACATATGTAGAGTATCGAATGAAGTTCTTTGGAATGAATAGTACTGTTTACACTTTGAATCTTTGATTTTAATAGGAGTTTTGAAGGTTGGTTTTTTTTTGTCTTTTGGGACTTTTTAGTCACTAGAGTTAGGGATATCTTTTGTCACGTTACCATGAAAAAAAATCACTTTGCCTAAATTTCACAGTATAATCTCCTACCGCAATGTAGCTGTTGCTAATTTTGAAATAAATTAAATTAGCTGTTTGGAAAGTACAGACTAAGAACATAAGACCGCTTTAGATGCTTGAATGTTTTCGTAGTTGGTCTTAATAAATCCCTAAATAATGGTGCTTGGAATTACCAGGTTTTTGTCTTTTAGTGTCTTACTGCAAATGTAAAGAGATTATTTGATGCTTTACATAGCCTACCAATGTCTTAGGTGTTCTGCACCGAACTCTGAACTTTCTGAACTGTGTTAGAAGTTGGTGGCGCATCTCTATAAGGGGAGCTTTCAGCTAACTCAGCAAAGTGTTACAGCACAGTTATTTTGGTGTGTAGAAGTTAATTATCATTATCTTATTTCTCCCAGAGTTTAATAAATGAATAGTCACTGTCTTTGTGGGGGCTGTCTGATCTGGAGAAATGGACCAAGTCTTGGATGTGAGGATTACTTTAATCATATTTATCTTCAGCTTGACTCTCAGGATGTACCCTGTATAATTTCATGGAAAATATATAGCAAAGGAGAATGAAAATTCCTTTTGCAAGCTCATAGAGAAAATAATTGTCGAAACTAGGCCTCACAAGTTTTCATCCATCGCACTCGGTTATCAGAATACTGATATTACTTAATCCACTCTCCTGGTGTTTTAATCTGTCAGGTCAAACACCTCAGGCATCTTCAGTAGTACTAGGCCCCAGCTTATGCCCAGGTGAACGAAACTGTTCATGTCTCTATGTGTGTCCGTGACAAACAAAGTCACGTTTGCTTATCTGAAACAGTCACAAGGCCTTAATAATTTTGGAGTTGCCAATTTGAAGAAGTTTACAAGTCTGACTTTGAGAAAATGTCTAAAAAGATTCAATTAAGAGGTCTCAACTGGAGTATCATTCAAGAGTCTTGGTGACAGTGGCTGATTCTGAAAGGGATCTTGAGCTTTGAAAAAGAAACTGGGCAAGGAAAAAGAGGGCCTGATCCTGCAAAATCATTAAGGGTGTATTTGCCAGACATCCCAAGATAACTTTATTGAGGACTAGCGACTGATGAGTTTCTTTTTTTCTGTCTCTTACAACTTGTGTTAGGTTAATAGATGTAGGGTAGGTTTAAGTTAGAATATCAAGGTTTAGTGTGGTTGCCAGACTTGGTAGTTGCAGTTTACAACTGAAATAAAGGCTCAGATCTGATTTTGATTTGTTGTGTGACAGCAGATTATTGAACGTTATCTTCACTTCTGTTGCTGTTCTCTATGGTTGAGGATAAAGTATACTTCATGTATGTTAGAGCCGGAAGAATTAATATTGCATGTCAAAGTTAGATAAACATTTGGAATTGTTGAAGTGCTTTCCACAGCTTTGAGGAGCAGAGAATGAGAGCACACAAGAAAGATAATACATCCTGTGCTATACTGCATTTCCTAGTACTTTCACAGTACAGCTCTCTAGCAAGGAAGGAGAACTCCCTGAGTTTATAAGTAAGAATCTGTCAGAAATAATTTGACATTGTTGATCAGTTTTTGGTTGTGAGGAAATTAAAAAAGACTCACAAAATATGTGTCCATTGCATTTCTAAGAGTTTAAAAGTCTTGATTGATTGATTTTTCAAGTTCTTGCAATGTAGCTCTAACCCAAAGTTTCAGCCTACTTACCTGGCATTTATTTATTAATTTATTCATAGAGCAATAGTCCCGGTTGCACTTTCCTATAATTTCTGCACTCTAGTTTCATTTCACCTCCCCATTCCTACAGTCTGTGTATAAAACATATGATACTATTCCTTCCCATTTCTTTAAGCAGAATAAATAATGTTCTGAAAACTGAATTAAAAGACTGATTTTGTTGATTTCATTTCTATAACTAATTCCTAAGGGCTTTCATCCATTCGTGTGTGGTATAACATGCATTCCTGTAGCTGGTATCATAATACTTTGTGTGTGTGGAGGGGGTGTTACTTCATGAAGGATATATAGTTCTCTGTAGTTCCTGGCATTCATTATTTTAGATCTTTGGAGATCTTGGTGCTCACTAACCTTACATGTGTACTTAAGAAGTGGTTTCTTTTAGAAATCATTGTTAATTGAAAAGACTCTGGGGTGCCTCATGGTGGTTTATTGGAAGCCGTGGATGAGTCTCAAGTTCTTAGTTGATGCATAATAAAGGTTGTTAATGCCTCTGCTGTTGACTTTAGGTTGTCTCTCTTGGACCGTTGAGGATGTGACAAGAGATCTGTTTTTGGGAAGTTTCACTTGGCAGAGTAAAAGTAAACTCCCTAAGTAGCTGGTATCCCATGACATCCTGCAACTCTTGTGTGTTCAACCAAGTTGTTGATACTCTGTTCTTTTCTCTCTCTCTCACTGGCTGTGAAGGAAAGGAAAAGACAAACTGTTACATGCATCATGGAAAAAAATGTGAGCTGTAACAAGGCCTTTCCAAGTCAGGCTGTGTGTTAGCCAAAATGGCACCTTACAGTACTCTCATCTCAATTAACTCAGCTAGACTGTAGTTTCAGAAGTGACTTGAAGTTTGTACAAGACTGTACAGATTGTGTCTTATGCATCTTGACAAGCTGAGTGACTATACTCAGAACTACCACTGTGTTTTATTTAAGGTATTTACTGTCAAGATAGGCCATTTATGGACATTAAAATTCACTGACATTTAAAGTCAGTTTTTTAGTTGTAATTAGTGAATATGGTAAATTAGAATATGCTAATTCTTCAGAGTTCTGGCTTTATTAGAGAGACTCTGCATGTGTTTAAAAAAATAAATTCTGTGTTCATGGAAGATACTTGCTTCCATGATTTTGCTTTCTTTTGTAGGTAAATAACTGTTGCCCTTTTGTGCTAAAACCAGAAATAGAAAATAGACAACCTTTGGCACTAGGGTTATGAACCATATTCTTCCCTCCTTCTTCATGAAGGTTAGCTTTCCCATAAGCTTTATAAAAATGTGCTTACATTGATGGGCTTTTCTGAGAACTGGAGGTTAGTTTGTTTATGATTTAACTTTATAAGGTAGGTCATTTTAAGTGAACATGTCAACGTCTCACTAAACTAGATACTGTTGATACACGATCAATAGTAAAACCATGACAGCAGTATTTCCAGCCTGCAGAATTAACTGCTGTGAAAATCTCCTCAGTTACAGGTTTTGTCATTCCCATTGTGTAAGATATGAAAGAGGTATATAACATTTTTTTGCAATTTTAGCCCCTCCTAATATGCTCTTACTGCTTGGGGTCCAGCCTGTTCTAGTCTTGTGATGTCATAGCCACCAAGAAACGTTGCTGAAACATGGAGTTGGCCAAGTTTTGAGAGTGGGGGTGGGACAGGTAAGTGGTGTTTCTTGCTCTATATGTGACGCTGTCTTGCAGTTTAAAAGATTATATATACTAATGTTCACACTGAAGGCCACCAGTCCTTTCCCTTTGTGTTATTAACTAGTTCATAAAAAAAACTTGCGAAACTGCGCCATAGAATGAGCAAACACTATTTCCTTCTGTTCTCTCCCCCTGTTCTCATTGGTGTGTTCTTTTTGCCAGCAAGATCATGCAATTTTTTTGTCTTCCACAAGAAAGAATATTGTTAGGATTACTTTTAGGTATGTGCATTTAGACTTCAAGGTCTTTAATTTTCAGGAAAGAGAGTAGAAGGGGAAAATTTGACATCTGTTAAAGTAATTTTTGTGCCTGGTAGAGCAGTGGTATTATTGTACTGGTAAATCAGAATTTTTAAATACAAAAATCAGATTACTGATAATCCCTATATCCCTTTTCAAGAGCTAAAAACTTGCAGACATTTAGGTTCATCTCTATATATTACTGTATTTATGTGTAACAATAGGCAGGTTTTAATTTTGATAGTAGTTTTACAGGTAGTTGCTTATTCTTAACAGAGTCCTGTGGATGCAAACCTAATGATCTGTAGTTGTTTTAGATGAAGATTTGTGTTAGTGCATGTTGTTAGTTTTGCCCAAATCCAGTCTGCTTTCTTACAGTAGTTGGCTCAGGAATAACTGGAGGTTTACTTTCAACAAAATTTATCTTGCAATAAAGTGTAAAAGGTAACCACTTTCTGGGGGAGATGTCTTGGTGGAAGACATTTCCAAGTGGTGCATGCTCATGGTTTTTGGGATTAACCTCCTCATTGAAGAAAATTATTTTCTATGTGTACAGAAACTACAAAAGTGATTTGGTGGATCTCCCTACTTTTCCAGTACATTGATTGAAGTGAAAGTAGGCATATGTGGAAAGGCAGTCTAATAGAAAGGAGATTTTAAACTAAGAAATCTTCTGTGTGGTTGCAGGAAGGAATGAATGTGTGTTTGAAGTGGTAATTATCTGTTTGCTAGTCACATTTTATGAAAATTTCACTTTATGGGATAAAATATTGTTTCTGCCCAAAATGAGTATGGGGGTGGAATATAGGATAGAATTTGTGCTCTCTTTCCAGTTCGGGTGGTGTTGAGTTTCTTGGATGGGTTTTTTGAGAAAAATATGTTTTATGTCATTTATATGTTATCACATACACAAAGGTATCTGATAACTGAATGTTAATTACATTTAAGAGAGGCCTTGTTTTGAAGAATTCTTTTTTAAATGCCTTTTGGGAAGAGGAGGACTACTTTGGAAGTTGAATCACAAATGTAAATAGTGTCTTTTTTGTGACCCTACCTTATCTGTGGGTTTTCTTGTTTTTAAAGTCATAAATGATTGAGTAGTTGGCCTGGCTTGTTTTTATCTTAATGATCTTTGAAATGTATTAAGTCCTAGAAGCATTTACTTAGATCTTGCAAATAATAAATGAATATACTTAGTATCTGGTATACCCATGGTTTAAGTATTGCACTTTTAATAATTTCTGTGCCTGGGGAAAATACCTAAATCCACAATTACATAATAAACTATTGTTTGCAGTTTTGTTTTCTTGGAAAACAGTTGTGATCTTCACAGCTTCTAAAGCTAAATGTGTTTTGATACTTGTCTGCATTAAAAGACCACATACTGCAGAGAATTATGCATTTGCACTGTGTTCACAAACATATTTTGGGAGATTTTTGCAAGTTGAAAAAAAAAAAGCATTTAAATGTATGTAATTCTAGCATTTTGTGTTGATGCTTTGTGACTTCTAAAATATGTGAACTCTGCTCTCAGACTGCATTTCCATGGATCCTGGTAGTGTTGTTCAGGAATGTTTCTTTAGATATATTGCCCTTGTCAGTAATTTTACAGCTTGAGAGAGAGAATCTTGTATTTAGAATGTTCTTTGCAATGACAGTTTTTCTATAAAAGTGAGAGGATTGGGTCTTTTCTCATGAACAGCAACCTATCTGCCTTTCATTAAGGACCTGGAATGAGATAAATGCTAAATGCTTTTCAGACCTAAGCCGTAAGTGTGAAGTTAGTAATAAGTTGTTTTTATTTTCTTGGAGTAAGTGCCGCTTACTGCATATTATCCATGTAAGGGTGGAATGTTTCAAATCACTCAGATCCATCTTAATTTGTCTGATTTTAAATAGGTCATGGCTGTTCTGAGGCCTAGAGATTTCAGGTAATCTTGTTAATTTAAAAGTGCAAAGTATTTAATGGGGTTTGGGAGAGGACATGGCATGGAGAATGTTTCAATATTATATTTAATGCAGAATTGTAAAATACTGTATTACGGGCTGTATTTAGAATGCTGAAAAATAGTTACATACTGAACTTCTGCAAATTCTTCCTGAAACATTAAGTGCCTCCATTGAAGTCTTTATCACTTGCCGGTGTTAAGTTCCCTCTACAAGTCCCATATGTTTGCAAGCCCAATACCCCTATAGGGTGAGTGGATTGCCCTGTGCTGCAGACAGCCACATCTTGGACAGGTCAGGGATGTGGTGGGATCTGGTCAGAGAGCTGAGCTGGGGTCCTGCCCACGCCTTCCTGCCCAGCGAGCTGCTGCCTGTGCTGCTCTGCCACGTAGTGCCAGATGTGCAACTTCCCCAGTTAACTCTGTCTCTGGGACACTGAAGTCTTGTAAATGAGACCCACATATCACCAACAGTACAGGGTCTCTCCTCCTTCCACAACATAAAACCCCCAGTTTGATGCTTTGGGTAATATTGTATACTTTTTTTTTTTTCCCCCTTTCTTTTTTTTTTTTTTTTTTTTTTTTTTTTTTTTTTTTTTTTGCAGAGGTACACTACTTATGGCTCTTACATATGTAACAGACATGATTATCTGCTGCTGACGTTTCCATTATTTTTTCAGTGATCACTCTGAGATAGTTATGTAATACTGACTTGCCCTTACTCTCAGATATCATGGAAGAGGTGAAAAGTTGCTTTTACAGTGAGAATGGAAATAGGGGTTATGCTTGCCAATTGGCAGTAAGCATGCATCTTCTCAATAGTTTTCATAGATGAGATTAGTTCTACATCTTGATGAAAGTAGCAAAAAAAAGAATGAAAACAAACTGTATGGTCTTCTCCTAAATGAACTGCTAATCATGGAAAAGAACCTGCATACTCTTCAAAAGAACTGGATTTTACGGGGTTTTGTTTTGTTTGGGTTTGATTTTTTTTTTTAATTTCAGTGACTAAGTATGTCAGTATGTCAACTGTGGGTTACTTGCCTTACCTGTGGTGTCTGATGGGTTAAATATTAGAACAGAAAACTTACAAAGCCATATAACAGCTGGATAGCAGGTAGTAAAACATCCTTGTATTCTCTCGTCAAAGCTTGAGATACGTTTCTTGAAATCAAAGACCTTAATAGTTGTTTTGAACATATTTGTTGATATCTGGAAGTCAAAATTTACATCTGTGCTTGATCCTCCAGAGTGAATTTCGGAATACTTCAAATGAGGCTCTCTGTCTCCTTTTGTTTTGATTTTGAAGCAGTCACAGAACAGCACCTGAACTTGTGTCCAGAAATCACTCTTTTTCATTGTCTGTTGGGTCAGGTTAGGAGCATAACTCAGCATCAGACAAGAGAAAACGTGGCATACTCTAAATATAGGGTTTACCTTATAGTGCAGTGAGATATAGTAGCTCATGCCAACCTGTTTTGGGTTTATCTGTGTTGTGCAGTGCCGTGTAGAGATGCTGATTGTGTTGTGGGGGTGTTATTGCAGCATTACCATGGTGTGCTATCAGAACTGAGATACTCACTTTCCTAGCAAGGCTGCATGGTGAGCCTGAATGAGGTACTGAGGTAATTCACAACATAAGAAAGTTTTTGTGTTTGTATCTGAAGTACTTTCATGGTTTTGCTTTATGCAGTGCAAACATAAGCAAAGCAGCTTGGATTTCTGGCACTATGGTTTTGGGATGGAGGGATGTTGCATATGGTGTTACTGATTTCACAAGAAACAACAGTGGCAGCCTTCTGAAAAAATGTATTAGTACCTGATGTACAGGAACCTGTCTTACGTAAGTGCTGCCTTACTACTGTATAAAATCAGGAAAAGGATGGGAGAAGGTTTATTTCTGTCTTAATAAACTCCTAATTGTTAGGACTGTAAAGGTTATGGAAAGCTATTGCTGCTTCTTTCAATCTAAATACACATTTGTAATGTGTTTGCAGCTGTTTGTAGTTTTGCTAAGGTACAGCAGTATGAAAATAATGGAATGGGTTTTGATTGCTGTCAGCCAGAATGTCCAGTAAATTCTGTGTGTAATAGGAGCAGTTGTTTTGATTTGGTCTCTACAATTCACTCTTTTCACAACATTGAGGGAGAAGGAATCTCACCTCATTCCTGCTATTAGGCAGCTTTCCCTTCACTGTGTCCTTGCTTTTGTTCTGCTGCAGAGATCTAACAACATTCCAAAGATACACATGTATACGTGTATGCTAGGGCTGTGTGGGAGATAATGTTTATAAATGTATGTAAACAGCTGATGCAAGGGTAGTGTGATTCAGGGAGACTGGCATGTGACAAGGGGGAAGGAAGTTGAAGAAGTTAGAGACAAAACAATGAGTTGCAGTAGAAAGTAGAAAAAAGGCAACTAGAAGGCAACACAACAAACGTCACAATTGAGAGTGAACAGTTGTGGGGTGGAGTGATGCTGAAAGTGATTAAAGCTCAAAAACAAGATACATAGTAATTTGCTGGAAAATTGAATTAGAAAGCTGATACTGGTGTGATTAACTACAGTATAAAAACATACGTTCTCTTCATTCCAGGAAGCATGGTCTGGAAGAACTTTATATTATACTTAGATGCCTTTTGATATTGTCAAATAAACAAATGGTATTGTTTTGCTTTTGTAGGAGGATGAAAAATTTCTGACAGACTTGTTTGCACAACTAACAGATGAAGCCACAGATGAGGAGAAGAGACAGGAATTGGTAAGAAATTTGTAAAATGTACATGTGACGGTTACCACAAAGTGACACGTTTATCCTTTTTTTTTTTTTGTTTTTAATTACTGACTAGTGTGTTCCTGGTTTTCAGGTAAATTTTCTGAAAGAGTTTTGTGCATTCTCACAAACACTGCAACCTCAAAACAGAGATGCATTTTTCAAAACTTTGTCAAATATGGGCATACTGCCTGCACTAGAAGTCATATTGGTAAGTCATTTCAATTCTATTTGTCATAACAATTTTGTTTATCCTCAGAGAGGCTTTTTTTAAAAAGTAACTTCAGCATGTGGGTTTTTATTTGCTTCATTTGGCTTGTCCTAGCTTAAGATTCAGGATGTTTAAAATATTTTTGTAAAACTTTAAAAACTTTTATAATGTGACATTGGTAAGTGCCCTGGCATTCTTCCATTTTTGTTTTCTCATTTACTTTCCGAGCTTTGCCTGCTTTTTGGTATCCAAATAAGTAAGAAAATAGGGAAATCGATCAAAGGGCAAGGAAACCATAAAATTTATTTTGCCCAACAGTTGTCAAATTTACAAAGAAGTGAGAGTTGACTTAGTTTTAGAATATGGTTTTAGTCATAGTTAGGTATGATTTGTGAGGAGTTAAAGCTGTGTGTTTTCTGGTTCCATTTAACCCTTTCAAGAAAACATAAATGATTTTATTTAACTTTTACAGGGTATGGATGATGCACAAGTACGGAGTGCAGCCACTGATATATTCTCATATTTGGTTGAATACAACCCATCCATGGTACGAGAATTTGTCATGCAGGAAGCACAGCAGAATGATGATGTAAGTAGAGAGTCCTCAGAAATGTGTGTATTCCTTTTGAAATTACTGGAGTTTGAAGTTACTGGTGTATATTTATGACTCTATGAATGACATGAGCCCTAGTTGCAAAGAAGTAATTTGGAATTTGGTAACAGGACACTGAACTGCTGTGTTTTAAAGAGTTCATTTAGGTGAGATGAGTTCACCTGTTCACAGATACTTGTTGCACTGTATAATTTCGTATTTGGCGCAAGGGAGTAGCATTTGAATTGATTTTTTTTCCCCCCCTCTTAGGATATATTACTCATCAACCTCATTATAGAACACATGATTTGTGACACAGATCCAGAACTTGGAGGAGCTGTACTACTTATGGGTTTGCTTCGTACGTTAGTTGATCCAGAAAATATGCTTGCCACTGCCAATGTAAGTAAATGCCTTCAAATGAAATTCCGTTTGATTTTTTTAGGGTATTTGACGATATGTGTTACATACATTTTTTTTCATTCCTTAGAAAACAGAGAAGACAGAGTTCTTGGGTTTCTTCTACAAACATTGTATGCATGTTCTGACAGCCCCTTTATTGGCCAATACTACAGAGGACAAGCCTAGCAAAGGTAATGATGCTCTGGATTTTGGGCAGATCAAGGCTGTTGAATGGTAATGTTTAGAATAATTGTCAAAGGACATTATCTGTCTAAAAAATTTGAGTCTGAGATTATGATACATAGTTCAAAGTAAAATGCTGATTCAATATTTAGTCATTTGAATAATGCATAAGCATAAAACTCGACAGAGAGACGTGATTTAAGAAGTGAACAACATTTGCTGCAAATTAGGCTTTAGCAAAAATTAAAATTTGTATAGTTTTTAGGAACTCATGGGACAGTTCACTGACATAGTGAACTCATTACAAGTTTGACACTTGTAAGCATGTCTAAATGGTTTTTTAAGGTCATGGATTACTAGAAATGTTGCAACATTTTCCCTGGGAAGGTGTGCCGAATTTGAAGGTATTGTTTCTACATCTGACTAAGAAAGCAGAGATCAGTGATGAAGTAACTGTTCATGCTGGCTACTAGCAGCAGTTCTTACTACAAGTTCTAAAAGACCCTGAGATATTTCTTGCATAGCACTTTAATTAAAAGGCATTATAGATCACATTTTTGGTGCAGACTTAGTCAAGACACTGCATATGGGGCGATAGTTTATGATCTAGATGTGTGGACATCACAAATGTGATTTGGTTAAATAAGCCTGACTACTTGTGTTAGAGTAGTACTCTACTGTACTCTGAACCTTCAAACACCAGTTTAAGAAAAATGTAATTGGTTCCATATTTTTTTTCCTTGCCATGTCTGCATTTATAGCAAATACTTAATCCATAACAAGCTTGTTCAATTTCTGTTTTAAAGACTAAACATATCCTGCAGCATGTCCCATAAAATGTCTGTGGAAAAATAAAAGAACTTGGAAATGTTTACTGGAGTGCAGTTGGATATTTGAAGTTAGCTTCTGAAGGCAGTATTCCAGATATGTTTAATTATTTTGGTTTTGTTTTATTACAGATGATTTTCAGACAGCCCAACTCTTGGCATTAATACTGGAATTGCTAACTTTCTGTGTAGAACATCATACCTATCACATAAAAAACTACATTATTAACAAAGATATCCTGCGAAGGGTACTCGTTCTCATGGCTTCAAAGCACGCTTTCTTGGCATTGTGTAAGTTTGAAAGCTAAGGAATAAACTAGAATGTTGTTAATGTGAACTGATACATATCTTAATTCTACTGGAAGAAAACTGTTCATAGATCATGAAAATTTTTGATTAAATACAGAAATTCTACTGTTATAGTCTACATTTCTCATACTAGATTATAGATATATCAGCTACTATTAGTAAATAATTTTGCATTTATAGATACATTTTTATCCTAAAAAAAGGAGGATTTTGCTTCATCTCAGTGGAGAGGGGAATTCAAGAGATGGTATGTCAGTATTGAATATACTAAGAGAAGCATTGTAAGTTTTGATGGTTTTTTAGTAGAAATTATCAGAGGTACTTAATTAGAGCTATGACTACCTGACTACATTAAACTGCACAGAAGGTCATTGTGCTGCTCTTCAGACTGTGGTAGTTTCTTGACCATGTTCAGCTCAGTAGTGTCAAAGCACACTTAATTCTGGAGGCAAGTAAGGCGTTTTCTCTATATATCTGTTGTGCACATAGTTAAAAAACAAAGCCTTGAGTTGACTGAATAGTACCATACAAAGTACCTTTTACATTTTGTAACCAGATAAGCTGTACACATGGTTGCTAAGCAAAATGTGCTGCCAGGTGATATTGTACTTACTCTTTATGCATGGATATTCTTTCACTTGTGTACACTTTAGAGTTTCAGAAAGAGCTTCAAACTGGTTGTAAATCAAGCCTTTGCCTTACTATGTGTGGGAATAAAATGTTGTTTACCAATTGTAAAATGAGATAATTTTTATTTTAATTAGATAAAACTAATTAAGTCTAATCAAACATTTGAATAGTAGAGATGATAAGCAAATTTCTCAGTTCTTTTACTGAGAAAATGTTTCACATTTACCATAAGTAATTTAAAAAATCAAAAATGAATTTTTATATTAGTAGTAGTATACTTAAACAATACTGTATGAATTCTTTAGTGAACAGAGGTGGTTTCATTTGTACAGTTGTGATGGAGGATTTCTTTATGATAGAACAGGTAAATAATCTTTAGCAGTATAGTCAAGACTATTGAGAAGCAGAGAACAACTGAATATATTGCTGTATATGAACTGAGGCTGTAAATTGCCCTAACTAATGCTGAGTAATGAGTAATTTCTGCAATTGTGCTTTTAAATTTTAAAACTCTTTTGACAACACATCTGCTTCAGGTGCCCTTCGTTTCAAGAGAAAGATAATTGGGCTAAAGGATGAATTCTACAACCGTTACATCATGAAAAGTTTTTTGTTTGAACCTGTGGTCAAAGCATTTCTAAATAATGGTTCCCGTTATAATCTGATGAACTCTGCCATAATAGAGATGTTTGAATTTATCAGAGTGGTGAGTGCTATTATATGCTGAAGATAATTACTGTATTGTTTAGTCTTGTAATTCAAGATTACTTTTCTTTTTTGCTTTTGCCCTAAATTATCGTATCATAATGGGACCATATGATACTGTATTTTTATGAACCTTGTTTTGTATCACTGTTACATATTTGTACATGTTCTTTCTTATGTTGAAACTATACCATTACTTGAAGATTGAATTAATTTGATATTGTACTCACAGTACCCAGATTTGCAAAGGCAGCACTAATCAAATTTCATCATGCAGATTGGATGGGCTTGTTATGACAGGCATGTAATTAGAAACTACTGCTACAAACCCATCAAAATTTGCTGTGCTCTTTAATGTCATTTCAGTGGAATATGGAATTATACAGAAGAGATAGCAATCTCTTTTGATTATTTTAATGTAGTGCTACCAAGTTCCTTCCATGGGGAGTCTCTTAAATAATCATGCCAGTTTGGCTGCCTGCACAGTACTGTTTCCTTGCTATTGTTTGCATCCAGATTCTGACATGATGCTGTAGATTGTAAATGTGGTAAACGGGCCAAGCTAGGGTGCAGACAGTTGTGGAGGAATAAGTCACCATGCACTGTCACCTCTTGAAATCTTTAGTGTTGATCACCTCTTTCTTCTTTGAGTTGGGACTCAAGGTAATTCAAGAATAAGATGACCTGATCATCATGGAAGAGTTGATTGAAAACTGGTTTTGAAGCTATGAAAAAAGTTCATCTGTGTAGGTGGTTGTGGCTTGTACAGTGGTGTATTGGGTTTGCATGGCAAGGTTTTGGTGGGCAGTAGCTAAAGGGGTGGCTTCTGTAAAAGCTTCTGGAAGCTTCCCCTGTGTTCAGTAGAGCCAGTGCCACCTGGCTCCAAGATGAATGTGCCACTAGTTCAGGTCAGAGCAGAGATCCCCCTGCAGCCCATGGTGATGTACGTGGTGAGGCAGCTGTCCCCCGCCATGAGCACAGTGGAGCAGAGATCCACATGCAGCCTGTAGAGGACCCCAGGCCAGAGCATGTGGATGCCTGAAGGCGGCACTGAGCCCTCAGGAAGCCTGTGCTGGAGCTGGCTCCTGGCTGTGGCCCTGTGGAGGGAGGAGCCCACACTGGAGCAGGTTCACTGAGAAGACCCTTGAACCCCACGGGGGACCTGTGCTGGAGCAGCCTGTTCCTGAAGGACTGCATGCTGTGCACTCTATCAGTATAAAAATGTCTCTAAGTTACAGTAGGAAAGACATTTTAGGATTGGGTTTGGTATACTTTTTATCAGGCTTTAGGTTCTGTAAAGTTCTGAAGGAGATACTGCTAGAAAATTGATGCTGTTCTGCTGATCAAATACTTGAGGCTCTAGATCTTTAATTACACTTACATGTATGGTACTCATTTTTGCATAGCTAATTAATACAGTGCTTGCTATGGCATTCTCATTTCAGATACTCTTTATATTGTATTAAGTAAACTAATTGGAATGAAAGTAAGTCACTTCATGTTTGTTTCTTCCTTTAGGAAGATATAAAATCGTTAACAGCTCATGTAATTGAAAATTACTGGAAGGCACTGGAAGATGTAGATTATGTGCAGACATTCAAAGGACTGAAATTACGATTTGAACAACAAAGGGAAAGACAAGATAATCCAAAACTTGACAGGTAAAATGCATTAAATGCTCTTAGTAGCATACTGATGCTTTAATTCTCTTATCAGACTATTGGTGGGTTGTTCTCTTATACTGGGGAATACAGATAATTTAGACTCCTGCTTGTATCTCAAGCCTTGCTGAATTTACTTATTTAAAAGTGTGATTTTCAAATATATTGCTACAGACTTCTGATCAACTTTCAGCAAACGTTAGTTGCTGGACCCCCAGTCATAATGCTAATTTATCATATCTTAAACTTATGTGCAGTACTTTAATGAGGCTGGAAGCCTACCAAGTATCTCTGCCAAGTTCATTCATTTAAACAGATTTCTACTGCTGATTTGAAAGACTCTTCAGTTATGAATTACCATTCTTTGGATTTTGCCTTCAAAAATCTACATGTCAGATTTCCTTTTATTTTAGCTGTGGGAGTAGATATTTAGGTAAGCTTTATCAAAATGCCTGAGGAATAGAACATAAAAAGAAATTTTCAGAGAATGCTTTTTTTGTCCCTGCTAGATTTGCTGATGGAGTAAAAAGCAAAGCTTGAATCGCTCCTTCCGTTTGCCAGAGCAAAAATTCCCTTCCTTAGTACACAGTTGCCCAAGGTTAAAAGGTTGAGATGTATAAAAATAGGAAGTTTAGGCCTTTTTGCTCCATTTATTTTTGCTTTGTGTCTAGTTTCATTAAAACGACTGCTTGTGTGAACAGATGAGTTACTCTTAAGAATTGTTAGCAAGACCTGTTTTTGTTCTGCTGTCTTGAATTAGTTTGAAAACACATTAGAATTAATTCTGATTAGTCCTACTAGGATGTATTGAAATTTCAGACTTTTATTTCCTTTCACAAGATTTCTTAATGCTTAAATTTGTGATTTGTACAATTAAAATGAGACTGTAAGTGTAGATATATTTTAAAACATTGAAGCACTTTCAAGAGCATGTGCAGGATCTGCAGTTTTGAGTACTAAGATGTTAAAAATGAGGTGTTATTATTATGGCTTATGTCAGCTAAGCTTATCATATAAACAGCTGTGAAATTCAACACTGTGATTCTTACTTACATTAATGCATGTGTGGGAAAAAACACCCTGCTGCTTTCTTCAGTAATTTCCATCCAATATAGCAAGTAAAGTTGTAGTTTTTTTCTTGGCTTAAGTTGAACTAAGTGGTTGTGCTGAATGAGTTTATCCAACAGAAAATAGAGTTTCAGGAGGTCTGTAGCTCAACTTTCTTCCTACATTTTATATAGTGGCTGCACAAGTCCTGTCACAGTCCATGTCATTTTTAAAGTGAAAACCCAGAAATAATAAAATGCACAAATAACAAGAATCTGCTTACATATTTTGGCAAAGAATAGTTCAGTCAGGAAGGAGACGGACGTTTTGTTGACATGGGCCACAAAACCGTTCATTAGAATTCCACTTAAGTCATAGTTTTGTGCTGTTAGCAGAACTTGAGTTTGAATAAAATGTAACATGATGCAGTATGTATAGATATAGATGCATAGATGATAATACTGGCAAGCAACTTACTTACAACTAGATTTATTATTAGAAGTACATGTAGCTCTTTTATTCAGTAGCTTGTAATGTTTTAATTTTTCCCTTCTGGCTTTTTCTGCATTCAGTAATGCAAATGTCTGGGTTGTATTATTAATCTTTTGATCCCAATAGCAGAGAATTTATGAAAAACATGAAATTTCATCCAGTAAATTGTGAAGTGCTTCATCAAGAGTTTAGTGCTGCTGTTGGAAACTGACTATTAAAATCAATATCTAGCAATGAAAATGTTTTCAACCTCTCTTCCACTCCTCCCCTGCCGTTCTTCAAGGGCCACATCCCTCTCCCTCTGCTCCAGGACTGTAATACTGTTTCTATGAGAAAAGAGAAAAGAAGCTGAGATAAACCAACATTGATAATAGATCAGATAGGGAGAGAGAGGTAGCAGTTCATATCCAAGGCTCTGAAAAATGGAAAATATTGATAAGTGACCAAAAATGGTAACAGGTGGATGTGGCAGAGAGAGGGAGCTTTATTGTAAATGTATCTGCTTAAAACTGGAGTCATATTTAAGTTCAATTTTTATTACTTTTTTAAACTTGATGGACCTGGAATACTAACAAGTTATAAAGTATTTTCAGAGAACAAGTCTGTATTTTTAAACTCTTTGTTTTACAACTTTTTATTTACCAGTACAAACTGGTAAACCAAGGCTGAATGCAACACTTTAGTGAGATTTATTGAAATTACTTTTAATAGTGCTGTTTATATGCTACAGAATTTTGTACTGATTGAGTAGTCTGAATGTGCTATTAGCAGAGTCGTACTTTATTTGATTCTTTATACAGAAAAGATTTTAATGATATTTGCATTGAAAATGCAAAGGTTTACATTGGGGAATGATTTGCTAGTGTTTTTATTGCTCTGCAATGTATGGATCTGTAAGCTGTCACTGAGTGTCAAGTAGAAGTTTTATTATTAATACAAGTTGATTTTTGAGTCTAAGCTTTTAAAACTTATTGTTCTGCAGCATGCGCTCCATTTTGAGAAACCATAGGTACAGAAGGGATGCAAGAACCCTGGAGGATGAGGAAGAAATGTGGTTTAATACTGATGAGGATGATATGGAAGATGGAGAAGCAGTGGTGCCCCCTTCTGACAAGCCTAAAAATGATGAGGATATTATGGACCCTATCAGTAAATTCATGGAAAGAAAAAAATGTAAGTGATGAGAAGATGAATGCCATAACTTGTACTATTTAGTCCTACTGCAACAAAGGATTTACATGTATCTATTTTGAAATTGTAACGTCAATTTGGTGGACCACCCTTTAAAACAGTTTGTTGTCTTTAAAAGCAGAATGATACAAAATGTGTTGTAGATTTCTTAGAGCATTTGAATTAAAATCTTAGCTGATAGTCAAGGTTTTCTGTGTTTTATTTGGGTTATAATTTAATGTTATGTATTGAATATATATGATATTGGTTTATAACTCAAAATTTTCTACATAAATGTTCAGGTGATACCGCTGGTCGAACAAAAGTGTTTGTTCCAGGCCAGTGACAACAGCTGATAGGTGGCACAGTAGTATGGAAAAAAGTCCATTATGACTCACTACTGAGTTATACATAAAGTATTAAGCCTTTTCCCAAACAATGATTTGTAATTAAATGTTTCATTCAATAATGTTGCTTTATTTCCGCCTTTCTTTTTTCCTTTGCAGTGAAAGAGAGTGAAGAAAAGGAAGTTCTTCTGAAAACTAACCTTTCAGGTCGTCAGAGCCCAAGTTTCAAGCTTTCTTTTTCCAGTGGTACAAAATCTAACCTTACTAGCCAGTCATCTGCAAGCAATCTGCCTGGATCCCCTGGGTCCCCTGGGTCTCCAGGGTCCCCTGGCTCACCTGGATCAGTTTCTAAAAGCACATCTCAGATGGCAGCTATTACAACTAAGGTAATTTTGAATGGTTGTAGGTTGACTTCATTTACAGAGTACGAATTTGCTTTTACATCTCTCTGAAGTTTGTGTGAGTCGTGACACGTTAAGCAGTAATGGACTGTCTGGTTTGTGTGTACTTCTTGTCTGGCCTTCAGCATTTTTAACAAGATCTGCTGTATATAGAAGAAATAAAAGCTCTTTTAATGCTCAGACTAGTCAAGTAGGAAGCATG
Source organism: Picathartes gymnocephalus (assembly GCA_013390045.1). NCBI lineage: Eukaryota > Metazoa > Chordata > Aves > Passeriformes > Picathartidae > Picathartes > Picathartes gymnocephalus. The sequence goes on from WEKY01021265.1 coordinate 148,052, forward strand.
CTACTAGTTGCTCTTAGCAGTGATATTTACAGTGAAATACAGACAACACTGTACTTACGTTAAATTGCACAAGGATATTTGACAGGTAAAAATAAATATTTTGGAAACATGGCCAAATTTTGGTAGATACCACAGTGCCCTGCCACATCCATTGAGGATTTCTACAATCACAATTTTAATATTATTCAGAATTCTATAACTGACCTATGTGGAAGACATAAATTGCATTGGATGGCAATTGCTGTATGCCAGAACAATTTTTAATACCCGAGTGTGACATCTTTACCTTTTACCTAACTTACAATGTTGATTTGGAACATTTTGAAGTAGAAGAAGAAGGTCACTTTAAAAGAGCATTGTAACTTGGAGTGAATATTCAAAACTAGAGTTTTTAAATACATTTCAGGACACTTGAATTTTATCAGATTTTTGAATAAAGGTGTTTGAACTGAGTCAGGAAAGTAGAGTGACTGCTGTTTTCCCAGCACAGGGGGCGCAGATAAGGTAATGTTGATACAGTGCAGTTCAGATAATGAGAATTTATTTTCATGACAAGTGTTTCCGTTTCTGAAAGGTGAAGTATGTATGTCAGTTGTCAGATACTCTTGGAAAAACATGGATTTACCCTTGTTTTGTAATGCTACCATAGTGCTTGTTCACCTAGCTTCTAATGAAGGTAAATGGGGGTTTAGGGCTGAGGTTTTTTTCCTACTCATCATGGCTTAAGAGTTTGTATTTGGATTGCATTCTCTTGAAAACACCTGGATTAGAAGAGTTTGGCTGATGGAAGAACCTAAGGACACTTCCTCTAAATCCCTCTGTGGAGGAAACTCCTTTCATAACCCAAGAGTTGGTCAATTGCTTTTTAAAAGGGATGGAATTGGCTTGCAAATCCATTCAGTCTATTAGAGGTTTTCCTCTCCCAGGCTGTGTAATTCCTTGAGTCTGAAATGGAGTCTTTACAGATGGAACATACTGGATACAGTATTGACTTCACAAATTCAAGTAGTGATGACAAAAGAAAAATGTTCAGGTTACAAAGGGGAACATGCAATGTCTTGAAAAAACACTCCTGGATTCAGGCAGAAGGTATCTTCTTTCAGAGTAAAACCTGCCACAGTCACATACTAGAAACACTGTTGAAATTGGCTTTTTCATTAATTGCCTGCAGTTGCTGTTTTAGGTGGCATGTACTCAGTGTTTGGTGTATGTGACTGTACAGAATATGTGTAATTGTTTTTCAAGTATGGTATACAGTTGACTGAAATATTCTGGTTGAGTGTCCATTATTAGGCACCTGAATAAGTAATAGGACCTCTGAGTAAAGTATTTGACTACAATTGCGGTTGTAGTCAAATGCTGGTTAAGCTTCAGAAATTGCAACATAGTATAGTTAGGGGAAGTTACAGAAGTTCATGCCGCTTCTTCATGGGTCCGGAGCTGCCCAGTCTTAAATTTGTGGGTATTTGTAATACAAGGGGGTTTTTAATGTTATGAGATACATTTTTGTTTTCAGCTGACAAGTTATTTAGACTTTGTAACCTGTACACCTCATTCACTTATATTATTCCAAAAAATTCTTTGTCACTACATTTTAACTTTTGTGAAGACAAACTGTGTTCTAAAAGTATCACAATTCAAAAATTCAAATTGAAGGGTATTCTGTATTTGTTTTTGAAGTGCTTCCAGATTGCTCAGTGCAGTCAGCTGTGTTCAGTAAAAATAAACTATGTCTTCACACATGGAGCTGCAGTGACACTTAGAAAAATTATGTAGATTTTTGGCTTTACTTAAATTTCAGCTGGAAAGATTTCCACTTGGATAGGTGAAACCCCATTTTGGATTTATTCATTTGAACATTTCTCATACAATGTCATTTTCATTCATACATTTTGTTCTGCTTCATTTTATTCAATGCCTCCTGAACCAGTGTGCTTATGGCAATATTCTGTGCAAACATCATGTTACAATGCAGTTGTGAATTATCAATGTACAAACATTGTCTTAATTGTAATAATTGGGTCTGTCTTTGTAGGGAGGTCTTGTTGGGCTTGTAGATTATCCTGATGATGATGAAGAGGATGATGAAGATGAAGATAAAGAGGAAACTTTACCTTTGTCAAAGAAAGCAAAGCTCGAGTCATCATAATGGCAACTGCTGAAGAACGTTACCAGTTGGGGAAGGATTTTTTTTTCCAAAAACAAAAGAAACCCACAGCAAAGCAGCAATCTTTTGTGAATTACTGTGTATGACACAGATCAACCTAAACAAATGGATTTCTGCCAACCAAGTGCCAATTCAAAGGAGCAGAAGAAGGAGAAATACTTCATTTAGGGGAAAGACTTACGCCTTTGAGCTCTCCAGCTTGGACCACATGTTGCCCTTTTCTCAGGGAAGGAAATGGAAAACAAAACAAAACAAAAAAAAAAAAAAAAGGAAAAAAAAAAAGCCAACAGGGCAGGAGTTTTGTTAGTGGAACTCTGGATTGGCTGGTCAGTTGCTACAATCAGAATATGCTTTCTTGGACCATGTATGAGACTTCTGAAGAAAAGGCGGGTTTTGCCATATTCTTCACTAGTTAAGAATGCCAGCAGTTTCTTTGTACAAAAGAGACCTGCCTTTGAAATCGTACATTCTGAACATTTTACTCAAGCTACAACAGGTTTTAAAAACCTCTGCGGGGGAGGGCCGAATATAAAGTTTCCTCTTTTTTTTTAAATCTGTTCCCGTTGCCCTTTGAACTGCAGAAATTTTTTTTGAGGTGGGGGATTTGTTTGTCCCTTCTTGATTAAAGGTTGAGTGGAATTCTAGATGTGGTCACTTTTGTGTCATAATTTTTTTTGCCCCCCTGAGTGTATGCTTAGTTGTTGAGTATATATTTGGGACCATTAAAATTTTTTGATGTAATATAATCTCACTGTTGTGCTGGTACCTGTTTCACACTGTGTAATTTTGTTCTGCATCACAGTTCTTAATATGTTGAGGATTTTATGGAAGATGGTATAGTTTTTATTGGAGAAAAAAAATCTTGCAACAATGTGCATAAAAGCAATACTATTTTGTGACTAAATATTTTATATTAAATTTTACAGCAGCACGTGTTGAGAGAAAAATCAGGGAAATGGGATGAAATAAAAAAAATTAAGCCTATAAATAGGAAATTAGTATTCCAAAGAGACTTTGAAATTTCATAATGCAGAACAGTGATGGTAACTAACTCATCTAAATGCAAGATGGGTGAATTAGGAATACCAATATACTGACTCATTTGACTTAGAAAAATAAAAAAGAAATAATTAAAGCTGAAGGAAAACAGCATTAGTGTTATTTTTTAAAAATCTCTGATTCCCTTTGGAATACCAGTTTTAGTGAATAAAAGATGGTTGTAGAATAAACTCTTTACAAGGATACCATCTTTTCAAATCTATTCTAATGCAAAACAGCAATTAACTTGGTCTGACTCAATGACTGCCTTCTTTCCCCTTTTCCCAAAAGTCTAAATAATACTAATTTGAAATTAGGCATTATATCCTGCCTCTTTACAGAAGATGGCTTTGCACAGGAGTGCTTCCTCTGAAGGAGCATTTACTCAGTTCCTTTGCAAATGAGAGACCCTTTCTTACATCTGTTTTCAAGAGCCAATTTCCTTTTGGGCATTCAAAGCATTAGTATTGCAACTATCACGATGTTTAATAGATAAATGTATCAATACAAATGGAAATAAGAGAAATGAGAATCTGAGGCAGGATCACAGGTGTTCACACCCAAGAGTAGATGAGTACTTTGTTTCTGAATGCTGTAGATGGCATGACAGGTTCTGTGCCAACTACAAAAGGCAAAGCTTCAGTGCTTGGGCTTTGTGCATACCAGCCAGTTTGGATTTAAATAAGAGTGTGCATTAGGGAAAAAGTATTAGCCCTCTTTTCCTCGAAGAGTTCATATGTAATCACTTTCTAAGGTTGAGTTTTTAAAATGTATTTGAAATGTCTGTGATAGGGCAGTTTTCAGTAGTAAGTTTTACAGAGGTCAGGAGTTGTGCACCTGGTCACTACAGGATTAGACAATGTGCTACTGCAGGCTGAGTCCCCATGCTGTCTCAACAAACTGTCTGAAACTTGATTTTTGCAACTTTGGTGTCAGAGCAGACATTGTGACAAGGAAATCTGCAATTTTGCAGGTTTTCTTAATTAGTCAGAACCTAAATCCAGCTCAAGCTGTCAAACTTTTCTTGAGCATAAAGCTGTCAAAATTCATCCATACAGTCATCTCCAAGTCTTCCAGGCTGTATCTCAGGAAATCATTTTTCTGAGTTGGTCAGTGGAGCACTTTAGCAATCGAGTGCTTGGATGTTGTGATGTTTGATGCTGCAGTCTTCCAGACTTTCAGATACTTTCATAGTACATTGTAGGAGTTTTGGATTTTGAAACATTACATTTAACAGAAGAAGTATTATCCTGAAGTTACTGGGCTTGGTCAAAATACTAATGAAAGCAGGAATTTTTTGAAGTTTTTATATTTTTATGTTTTTATAAAGCTCTAAAAGACTGGTAAAACATTAGGCTGCACATTTTTTAATGCTAACTTGTGGTTCGATGGTTAGTTGTCTTCCCAGTTATCTAACATTTGTAGCCTGATGCTGCAGGACGTCTGCACTGAGATAATATATTCCTGAAAGTTGGAATTATATGAATGGTGGGTATACTCTTGCCCAGTGATGTTAACTTTTGTATTCATGGAAATCTTGAAATGTATTTTAGGGGGAAAAAAAATACTGGGATTGCAAGAAGTGATGGATAATTTTTTTTTAATAAGAATGGGTTTGAGGTTATAGGCGGAAAAATGATGTTAGGAAACAGTGCTCTGTTCTAGATCTTTCTTTGGACTGATGTTTTTAAAACTATTTGTCCTCATCCCAAGAGAACTACATGTATATTGTACTAAGCATGGCTCAGTGATCTTAATTGCATTTTAATTGTGCCCTGAAGTGTGGTTTACAGGGCAAACCCTTGAGTATTTACAGACAAGAGCCACGGTGTTTGAATCATCCATGCAGGCCCCTCTGTTAACCTTCAGTGGCTGAAAGACTTGATGCTGGTTCCTCAGATGTACTTCCAAGCTTTAAGCCTAGACTTACACGGAATACCACAGAATGTATATGAAGTACCTGGTCCCTCAAGGAACCCACACACTAATGAAAGTAATTCCAGTTCATCTGGAATATTTCCAGATTTTCTTCTAATGTGTGCAGTGTGGCTGCATTTGGGTTAACAGTGCACATCACCAAAAAAGAGACCTCCTGTGTCATGAAGGTGGAAGGATCTAAAACCTGGTGTATCTAAACAGTGAGTTGTCTCCAGAATGTGCTGTCTGTAATGTGCCTGCGTGGCAACAAAGACCAGGCTATTCATTCATTCATCTCTTGTAGGCCACCCAGGTGAGGCATCATGTCCTCAATTGGAATTAAGTGCCAAGTAGGCCCAATCCTTTTAATGTACTAAGGATGGAGCTGTTCAGATTGGGTTTGCCTGTTTTTACATCCCTGCAGAGATGTTTAATTGGAGAGCTGATGGGGCTCTGTTCTCATGTTGCTGCTGTGGTGCTATTAGGCAAGCAGCTGCCTTTTCAACCCAGCACAATGACATTGGTTGCCTTGCTCAGTGATGTCTCCTGGCATCTGTAGAGTGGCCTCAGAAGTTCACCCTTACCCCTCTCAACCATTTCACAGCTGCAGAGACATCCTGGAGCAGTGCTGTCGATGCCAGAGCAGCACTGCAGTTCCCCTGCCTTGAGGACATCAACTCCCATTCCAGGTAAGCTGTGAAAGCAGGAGATGAGATGGGTCACCCACAGCCTGTGGGTGTAAAACCCCTGTGTAAAACTAGGCAAGCATTCAAAGGAGAGAAGTTGCCACAACTGAAGTTTTTCTAGAGAAGTTGTCCATGTATGTGTTCTGCACCACTTTCTCTTACTGGAATCCAGAAGAAATGTAGAAATACACAGCTCATAGTCCAGTTCACAAAGGAGGCAGGGCATGTGGGCATGCTGCAGATACAAAAAAAACTCCTGTGGGAGGGTCTGTAATGCCCACCTTCAATCAGAGCCATAATTTAATGTCTTAATTCATGTGAGGGAGGCATAACTTACTGTATTTTGGGGTTGTCTTGGACAGAGCCAGGAACTGGACTTAACTTGTGGGTCCCTTCCAACCCATGATATTCTGTGGTTCTGTTCTATGGTTCTCTTCTGTGATTTTCATCAGTGGCTGGCTGCCTGATGAGCTTGTAGATTTGATTTGATGTTGCTCTAGTTGCAACCACATTCACTGGAATGTGAATCTGGGGGCGTTTAATATAAATTAATAGAACAATTGAAAGCTGAAATGAAACCCTGTGGAGTGCTGGGAAAAAGAGCAATTAAAAAAGGAAGGGGGAAGATGCAGTCTTCTGTATGCCAATTGTATTTATGAACAATGTAAAAATAATATATAAAACAGTAGGTAATATTAAAAAAAGTAAAATGCTACTGGCAAATTATTGAAATAGCTACTGATTTACAGTGATTCTAGATCTATACCAGTGGCCTTGCTGTGCACTGCCACAGGGATGTGCAATGTCCCAGGGATGTACAGTATCTGTCTCAGGACTCTGAAATGGCTCTATGGGAACAGTTGTTAGTGGTTTAGGTTGAAATCTGGAAATTATCTGGTGCAGGGTGGGACTATGCTCAGAAGATGGACATCTACAGATGTACATACAGATGGGGGATGATTTGGGCTGAATAGCACTGATGTAAGCAACATAAAGATACCGTAGGTGGGCTGCCCACCCGAGAGGGCTCAGCAGCATTTCCGGGTCACATGTGCCAGCGTTGGTTAGCATTCCTTCTGGAATTACGTGTGTCCCAGAGCCCATACATTGTGCTCCCAAGTTTTTAGACAACACTTGTCTTTTCTCTCATATCTAAAAGCTTACAGTATCCTACTAGCCTTTGTAAAATATGGGCAAGTATGGGCTGATGTAGGTCAGGAAGAGAGGCTGTATCACTACAACGTGTCTGATTCTCTCTTGTGCTTTTTGGATACCCCAGCTGCTACTACATCAAATGTAACGTGGTGAGTCCAGCAGGAGACAAGGAAAGAGAGCCCATCCTCATGGCAGGGGATGAACAGGAACTAACTTTATTTTTCCCACGGCTCCTTTTTATCTGGGAACATTTCAAAAGACTCTAAGGTGGCTATCTGATTGGCTTAAGGTCCATGCCCGGACAATGCCAACATCAATGACATGGCATGAATTTATTGGTGGAGAGTATGACAGACAGGCTCAGCCTGGAACCAAGGCAGGGCATACTGTGACAATCAAACTGTGAGAGAACTGAGTTACACTCATTGATAATCTGCCTACAGGTCTTGCATCACCGTATAAAGACACGCAGGAGATGTGAATAGCCAAGTTAAAAATGGGGTTTGAACAGTATTGTCACCACAGGTGAATCCTTGTGTGCTCTGCAGTGCGTCTGCAGTAACCACAGCATCTGTGAAATACCAGTGTTATAATGCAAATAACAATTCTCTAAAGCATCTGTAATTTAAAAAGTCTCACTTGTAACGGAGTAAGTCAAGTCCATGTGATTTAAAAGTCAGTTTCTGTCCATACTGACCTTCTCTAAATAACATTAAATTTTTATATAATTCAGCTAGAATTAAAGACATCTTCTGTGTTTCTGCATATTAAGTCAGTGTACATGATACATAAAGTACTGACCACCAATTTTTACCATATTCTTTTAAAATAACTATATCTAACTCTATCACTGGACAACCTTAGTTTTGTGCCTTCTGTCACAACTCCTCAAAATTGGAGTCCTTCATTAGTTCCTCAAAATCTTCTTCCCACATCTATTTGACTCTTGCGCACAGAAGTGAATTCAGGGTGCTATTTGAGCAGGTAGCAGGGACACAAACTTCCTTATTCCCATGTGGTTCACTGTTCCAAGAAATGGCTCTGCGCTTGGTAGGTATCAGAGGTGGTGGTCCAAGCTCTGCTGCCATCTACCTCCCTGCTGAGGCTTTGTTACCTTCTCCCTGGAGTGTTTTCCTTGCATGTGAATTTACACTTTTCTTCAACTCTAGCCAGCCTGTTTCCCAGAACTGCTTATAAAACTTTTGGCTGTGCTTGCCTATTATTTTTACCTCACCTCCAGCGGCATCAATATAGATATTGATACACTCTTGTATAACTAAAATGTCAAAACAGCAGTCCGAAAAATGAAAATTCCGTAAAGTGTTGGACCTTCAAAATCATGTTCTGTTTTTATAAGGACATTTGCTAGTTATGATTGATAGGAATTGATACTTATGATTTAAAATATTTTTCATCAAAATATGTTCTATTTAATACATTTTAGCTCTTTCTATGCTTTCTATACTTCCCTATTTTTCCTTTAAAGCAGTCAATAACAGTTCTAGCGTGGTCCTACTGGTTGTTTTACTTGTCTCATGATTCCCAGTTAGTGCTGCTGATGTAGTTCTTCTTTTACCTCCTGACAAAGAGAAAGAAATGAGAAACATACATGGCAATCTTCTGCCTTGGGTATGTCCCCTGCCCTGATGAGAACACAAGTTTTGGATAAGGTGCCCAAGCCTTTACACCATTATTCTCTTCAGTAATCACCTTCTCAACAGACCAAGACCTATCGTGTCTTTAAAACCTGCAAGACACCTCTTGCTGCTGCTACTGCTTCAGAGGACATATTTCCTGTTTTGCTGGACATGAGGTTCCCACCCTACTGTATCTCCTGAGCACACTGCATTAGATCACCACAACCAGCCTTTGCTTCTAGCACCTCTTTAGGTTATGAATCTAACTGAAATTAATTTTTTCTCTCTTCTTGCAGGCCCATGAGCATTCCTCCACTGCTGTGACACTCATTGCCTCTCTGAAGGGTTCAAGTCAAGGTTATGTCACCATTTTGTGTTTGCCTGGGATGTTGAGTACTCCTCCCTTGCTTTCAAGTTCATGCACAGAGCCATAAATCGCCGGTGCCCCTTCATCTCCTGCCCGTATCTTTTGCTTGTATTAACTTTATTGTTTGCCTCGTGTATTTGACTCTCTTTATTTTCTATGGACTCAGAGGTTTATGAGATATTTATTCTGCCCAAACTCTCTCTCCTTGTATTTTAGATTCTGTATTATGTTAGTCTCTTCAGGAGCTTAAGCAGCTGTCTTAAATTTCAGCACTGAACAAACATGTGCCAAAGGTTAATGCTAGTTTTTTTCTGGGTGTTTCTCTCTGAATGTTTCATATACCAGCCACAGACTGTAAATCACCGGCATCCTCCCCCGCCCCCCAAAACCCCGCCCCCGCATTCAGACTGATCCAAGGCACATTAGCAAATACTTCTGGGGTTTTGTTTGTATTTTGGTAGCACATAAAGGTTTGTTTCTTTTTACTCATTAAAATTTTTCCAACAGTGTTCTTTTACCACCTTTGTCTAAACAAAATGAACAGTACTTAAAACAGCATTTCAGAATCGAATATTGCAGGAGCAAAGCTATCTTCTGACCACCTTCTTTTTCGCCTGGCACCCATTGTTTACAGCTCCGGAGTCTACTTAGAGCAAACTTGCTCCATGGCTGAGAAGTTGGTTGATGAACAGTCGAGTCATATTTACAAGGAAGCTGCTTAACGACAGTCCCAAGCAAAGGAGGAGAAAAACCTCTTTCCCGATTACCATGAGTTTAACTCTTGTATTGTAACCTCATGAATTCTGTTATTCCCATCCCTCAGCAACTTACACTTCAGACAGCACATGAATGGTGGAGCTTTGTTGATGGTTGTACTTGTTGCTAGGGGACAGTCTGAGGGGAGTGAATCATGCCATTTACAGTCAGCCTAAAGGGACATTTGGAAATGTTTGAGCTTAGAAAGTTCCTTCTGTAGTCTGTTTTGTTGAAAATCGAGTGCTTTGTGCCTATGAAAACTGCTTTAGAAGGAGAGCTGATGATAACGGAGGCATTAAACGCACTGGTGTCTTTAGTAGCTTGTACCTATGTATTTGTCTTAAATCACAGTTCTGGTGCTTCTTAATTCTTTGATAATTATGCTCTTAGTTAAAAGCTGATCATGTGAAATAGTATCAAAAATTGTTGAAAATCACATTAAACTTAAATACTACAAGTTTTCATCATTGCTTTACTGTAAGAAGCGTGATTTCTAAATGCAATTGCTCATATATGTCTGTATCTGAACTTTCTTGGATAAATTCGTTGGTATTTGTTTTATTTTATCTGCTCTGGGAAGGCGCCAGCTTAGGTACCATCAGAAATGAGAATTTGACCTGTAGTAGGTAGGTGAGGTTTTACAAGATATGTCTTTGGTAGAACACGAGGTAGGTGAATAACAGTGCTCTCAGTATCAAAGCGTAAAGACTCAGTTTGGAGAGGACGTGAAGGAAGCAGCACACACCCAGCTGGGGCTGACAGGTATGACACAGAATTACCGAGGGGAAACCCCTCCACATGCATTTTGGGGGCTCATAGCCAGGGTATGTGTTTTGCCCAAGGCGGGCAACCTGCCCTCCGCAACCCCGGGTCCAGGGCTGCTCTCGGCGGAGCTACGGGCCAGCCTGTCCTTGTTCCTGCGCGGGGCAGCCGCGCTCCGCTGCCCGCAGCGTGCGGCCCGGGGGCTCGGAGGAGACTCGCAGCTACTCAGCATTTCCCAGCGAGCGTGCCCCAGGCCTGCAGCCCTTCGCACTACCGCCCCATGCGTGTTGAAGCAGTTTATTACTATTTTCCAGGCTACATCAGTACTCCCAGCGCATTTCAAAGCAAGGAAAATGTTATTTCCCACCGCTGCTTTGCTGTCGGCATCCAACCACAGAGCGCAGCTGCTTCCACTCACCGCCGCCAGATGGCGCCCGCCCGCCGCGGCCGAACGGCGGCATCCGCATTCCCGACCCCATTCCCGACCCCCGCCCGTCCTGCGGCTGCACCTCCAGCACCCGCCTCCATACTGCCCGAGGCCAGGTATTTCCTGTAACACAGGCAGTCACCTTGAATAACGCGTGAATATTTGGCAGCCAACAGCATCCCCCGGAAGGTTTCCTGGATAAGAAATTTGGGTTTTATAACCCTCCTCCATGATGCGCCCTCCCTTTCAATTGTCTCATTAATGGCAACACCTGGATCGGACTATGCAGCTGTTGCTTCTTTTCAGGAGTCTGTCCTACAAATGAGTTGCATCCAAGTTGTGAAAAGTGGGAAAGATTCTTGCATCTGTATTCTGTCTTCTGTGAATAGGTCAATATATTTTTCAAATACTAAGTTGTTTTTTTTTTATTCTATTGATTAACACTCACATCGGTTATAAGTACTGTGGTAACTGCTTTGAAAATTTATTTAATGAAATTTTTCCATAAACCAAGAAGTCATAAGGCTTCAAGAAATCAAAGTATGACAGTCCATCTCTGAAGTGTTGAGAAACTATTAACCATTCTTTTTCTTTTCATGGCTGTTACATTCAAAAGCATACTTGTTTCCCTATCCAACTACAACGGCTGGTTTGCTTGCAAACCTTCCTTCTTTTCAGGTCCTGAAACGACTGGATTACTTTACTCACATAGTAAAGGGTTAATTTAACCACTTGTGCCCTCCTGGTACATGCTCTCAAGGAACTTTGAGTAAAACATCTGTACCGGCTCATAAACAAGTTGCTACCAGGGTAGCAAGCAGGAGTTATCCATCCTTGTCTACAGGGCTGCCAAAAATAAGGATTCACAGGAAGCAGATGGTTAAACGCAATCTTTAGTGGGATAAACAGGCCTCTACAATGAACACCAGTGTCTATAATTTAGTAATAGTTTGCTTGCAAACTGCCTTAGTCCCTCAGGCATAACAACAGATGTGTCTCCCTCAGCCGATGCACAAACACACATGTACCCACCCACTTACCAAAAATACGTATCGAAGGTAGGTGGTTAATAATAACAACCAGTATTTCAGATATCTTGTCTGATTATGCAAGATCCAAAATGTATTTTGTGAGTTCAGTATGATTAAACAAGAAATAGCCAGAATGCACTAAGAAGTGGCTGAGATAAACGATTACATCTGTGAAAAACAGAGGAAACTGTCAAAGAGAAATCCTGGCACAACCAAGCCCCACTGTGTGACACCGTGCATTGCACTGTTCAACTTCATGACAAAATTACTGCTCTTCAGGTTCTGAGCCTGAGATAAATAAAGCAGCAATCATCCAGATTACCTGGCATTATTTATTTTCCTAACTAAAGATTGGGTAAATTTTGCCCCTCAGCTGGCACCCCGGTGGGGCTCTGGCAGAGGGACGGGCTGTTCCCCGGGCTCACCCGGTCCCGCTGGCCCCGTCCCGGCGGCGGGCGCGCCACAGGCACCTGCTCCCGGTTCATTCCGAGCGGGCACGCAACAGGCTGTGCCGCTCGCCTTCCTCGCAAGTTTTCTTAGTCCTTTGAGCTGCACTAAGGGGTTTACGCGGCAAGTCTGAAAGCGCCCCTAAGAAGTACTTTGTGGGGATTTTCGTGCTTTTTAAACCGTACACTTCGGACCCGTGCGCTCCCGCTCGGCGCTGCCGGCGTTCCCAGGGCAGGCGGGCGCGGCGCCGGGCGGCTCCCGGCAGGTACAGCCGCCCCCGGCGCGGCCCCGCGGGCGACTTTCCTCGGCAGGCCGCGCATCACCCCGGTTACAGCGGGAACGAGGCGCAGCCGCGGGGGTGCGGAGCCGCCCCCAGCGGGGCGGGCAGAGGCCGCTGGC